>CANYBF010808762.1:0-87057 GCA_948192965.1 Dalechampia spathulata
GTGAGATCACAATCCAAGTTAAAAAACATGATAAATATTAATTCCTTAAGATTAAACAGAACACGCACCTGAGGCTTGATAAAGGGGTTAACTTTCTGCTTGTTGAACCAAGAAGCACCGACATTACTTCTGCCAAGCCTCACCTTTCGCTGTTTAAATAGTAAAATGAACTAATGAGCTGGAGATTAAAACCCAAACGAAATAATAGAAGATGAAAAACAATGAATTGAAATGGTGTAGCAACACGGAAATGAAAGAAAGAATCATAAAATTAAAGAAAGGAATTACCTTGAGAAAATCATACTCAAGCGAAGAAGGAATAAACCACCTATCAAGTTACTTAATACATGAGAGACCATCAATACCAATTTCCAGCTCTTTAACAATATCTGTCAATATTGCAAAACCGACACCTCCAAAAAAATAAATTACAAGATATAATAAATTTAAACCACCAAAAGAAACTGAAGATAATTGGAAAAAGAAACTTACGTGAGAAGCTGAAAAGTAGAGTAAAAGAAAAAACAGAAATCAACAGAGAAATGAGGTAATTTATAGAACAGGAAAGAACTTACCTACGATCTAACACGAAATGCAGGTTCTTTATCAGTAATCCAAAGCTTTTTCTTTCCTCTTCCAGTTTCCTTGATCTACGACCAAAAAAAGGCGAAAAAAAACAGAATAACTACAAAAAAAAAAAGATTGAAAGAAACAGAACTTGGAGGCAATGATTAAAAGAAGAGTGAAGAATGTAGAACGGATCTAAACAGAAAGAGAGAAGTAATTTCAGGACAGCATTGTTCTCAATTTAGGGTTTTTTTTCATATTTATGGAAAGCAAATGGAAAGGAAAAGGAAGTATAAAGTTAGAGAGAGTGTGTGAAGAAGAAGAAAAGAAACCAAGAAGAAGGCGCTATGCACAATAGAGTACAAAAGAGAGTGAGAGCCAAGGAACATAATATTTCAATCCATATAACCACGGAAATAGAGACCAAATTAGTTTCGTCGCTATTTAGTGTTCCGTCGCTATTTAGTGACGATTTTAGTGACGGAATTAGTTCCGTCGCTATTTTTTACGATCCGTAGTCAGTCTCTATTTAGCGACGAAATAATTCCGTAGCTAAATTCCGTAGCCATTAAACATATTTTTTGTAGTAGTTCCAAGTTCACTATAATACTTTCAAGTCATTGAACAATGGTTATAGATTTTCTTTAGAAAGTTTGGTCCTCGATAACATAGAAAGGTTTCACCATGATCCACAAACAATCCGAAACCACTCTTGCGAGATTATTCAGTCAAATCCACTTGATTTTATACTTGGCGATGAGACATGTAGCTGAACAATTGGAAAACTGAAATTTGTTTGGTGCAATTAATTTGTGCAGGGACTTCTGCTGAAATTCACTATGGCAGTGGATACATTGCTGGTTTCTTTAGTTCTGACAATGTCAAAGTTGGTGAACTAGTTGTTAAACATCAAGTAAGTTTTATGCCATCAAGTCTCTTGATTTTCGTATTTAGCTGCTTTCCTTCTTCATGTTTTTGGCTGAATTCACAGGATTTTATCGAGTCAACCAAAGAGCCTGGCCTGACATTTATGGTGGCCAAGTTTGATGGGATCGTGGGGCTTGCTTTTCAAGAAATTTCAATAGGAAATGCTGTGCCAGTGTGGTCTGTTTAGTTTCAGCATTCTAATAATCATCTAACATTTTTCATGATATTGTGTGCTCTCAGTTGTGATACTTGCATGCCTTGCAGGTACAATATGATTAAACAAGGCCTTATCAAGGACCAAGTATTTTCTTTTTGGCTTAACCGCAAGCCAGATGAAGAAGAGGGTGGTGAAATTGTATTTGGTGGTGTTGATCCAAACCATTACAAGGGAAAGCACACATATGTTCCTTTGACACAGAAAGGCTATTGGCAGGTCAGTTTGTCTTTATTACTTTATTAGATTGTTATAAGCAAGATCATCTTATAGTTAATTCCTCTTTTTGTATGACCATGCTTTCTTTTTCTGATAGTTTCAAATGGGAGATGTTCTCATCGATGGTAAACCAACTGGCAAGTCTTCTATGCACATAAAGACAGAGATAATTTCAATATGAAATTTCATTTATTTTTTTTGCATCTGATTCGAACAGATTTACCTTACTGTTATATAGAGTATTGTGCCGGTGGCTGTTCAGCAATTGCAGACTCTGGAACTTCCTTGTTGGCAGGTCCAACGGTATGGGAAAAACAAATCTTCCAAATTAGTTAGCCTACTGATTAGTTTTAATTGGAGCATGGCATAAGCATCATTTCCAAGACAGAAACAAAAATGGAAGTTGTTTTTTGCTTTTCATATAAGTACCTACTGATCTGCTCGTTCCCTGATATGTTTGGGCCATTCTATTAGAATTACATGCATAGATTATGATATAAATGTGAAAAAAAGTGCTTATTAATTCCCTTTTGGAATTGACATTGTTAGAAGACTTTAAAATATTGACAAACTTTCAGTTGGTGTGAATTTATCCTTCATTTTTAGTTTATTAAATATGGTTTTCATTTGCAGACTGTGATCACCTTGATAAACAAAGCTATTGGAGCCACAGGAGTAATCAGCCAAGAATGCAAGACGGTTGTTGCTCAATATAGAAAAACGATCATGGATTTGCTTACAACTGAGGTGAAATTATGCATGTATCTCTATATATCTTTTAAGTCCTCAAAAATTCTTTTCCCCACAACTCAGATTGGAAAAGAAATAAAAGGAGAAAATGATTTGTTACGGTTTTGCTTGTAAAGACAGGCTCGACCACAGAAAATCTGCTCAAAAGTTGGATTGTGCTCATTTGATGGAAGCCATGGTGTTCGGTCAGTCTTTAAATACGTTACAATTCTTGACTTTTTTTGTGATGCTTGTATGGAAGCTTAAGATTGATTCTCTCCCTACCATGTTGTTGGTCGAAAAATGTATCACTTCTTTTTGTGCTAGAAGTAGTTTTATTTGTAACATGTTCCTAATTTTGTTTAAATAGCCTGCACCTTCAGAGTGTGGTGGATGAGACCAGTGATAAGTCATCCGGTATCGTTCGTGATGCTATGTGCTCTGCTTGTGAGATGACAACTGTTTGGATGCAAAACCAGCTAAGGCAAAATCAAACACAAGATCACATATTGAACTATGTCAATGAGGTACAATTGATACATCAATTAATATTGGAGATATACAGACAATGCGAATATGCTCTAAAATTCATTTACTAGTTGCTTGAGATACACTCCGATTGCTGTTATCTTCAATGTTTTCCTTACAGCTTTGTGATCGAATCCCAAACCAAATGGGACAATCAGCTGTTGATTGTGAAAGTGTTCCTTCGATGCCTGTGATATCCTTCACCATAGGGGGAAAAGAGTTTGATCTTTTACCAGAGGAGGTTTGTTATTGAAAGTTTGTTGTTTACATCTTTTTTATAGGTATTTGAAGACATTGTTATGACAGCTATGTATGCAGGAACTGGGATATATGAAAAATTAAATGAGTGAAGATACCAAGGGCTTTTATTGTATTGCTTTTTTCCCTGACTGTTAAATACCTGAACAATGTATAAACACATATGTTAACTATTTGATGACTTAATACCAGATTTAAGCCTCGTACGTTGGAATGAAGTCTAGGGGTAGCTTCAGGAAAAAAAACTAGTATTTTGATTTAGTTTCGGATGGTAGAAGCTGCACAACTTTCCACTGTCTATCTAGTAAACTTGTTTATGTGGGCTTTTATGATCAGTACATTCTTAAGGTGGGGGAAGGCGCACAAGCTCAGTGCATCAGCGGCTTTACTGCTTTGGATGTCCCTCCTCCTCGTGGACCCCTTTGGTAATTTATCTTTATCATCAGCGATCCATAACCCAGAGGCTAATGGTGCTCTTATCTTTATCATTTGAATGTTGATTTTCTAACTAGTTGATCTCTATGGATTTAAGGATCCTGGGAGATATTTTCATGGGATGTTATCATACAATTTTTGACTATGGGAGACTAAGAGTGGGATTCGCAGAGGCAGCATAAGCAAGGGAAGTTGTGTTTCAGAGTCTGCTTTTCGAAATATTCCATCTTTGCGTGCTGTGAATGTATGTTGTATGCATCTTCAAAATAATAATGGATTTACTGTATAATTATGAAGGAGTTGATGCTGGTCCGAGTTTAAAATCGATAGCTTCCCTGGATATTATTTGTTTTGGTGGTTGGCAATGCCTTAATTTTTTTTTTTTTGGTGGTGGTGGTTAATTAAGTTTTGTTCCTGCGGCTAACTCCTTTCCAGACTAATGCCCTATATCATGGGGATATTTCTTTCCATCCTTCAACAAAACCTGCAGCCAGCAGATAGCAGGTTGTCCTATTAGAATGAAAAGTTGACATACCAAAGGGGGAAAATGTGCCCATCATCTCTATTATCGATTGTCCATTTAGGGGCCAGATTGCATATGAAGTGAATTCAAAATATCTTTAAATGGAGAGGGTCTTGTTATCTTCGTGTAGTGTACCAGCTGCGTTGTCGGTTTAACTTTTCCTTATCTGAGAAGGAAAGCCAGCAAGAATGGGATAAGTGAGTGGTGCTTCTTTCTTCCAAGGATTAGCCTTGAAGTGGGACCTCAACCTTGTAATAATCTTGTTCCTGTGTGTGGAGCATTCATCCTGAGGAAGTGGCATAAGAAACGGAAAATAAGTGAAGAAAAATAAACCCTTTAAATGTGGACCCTCGGACTATAACATTGTACCGAAAGCTGAAATGGTAGAGGTAGGAGGAGGAGAGGTGGATGGTACATGAAGAAAGCAATTAGAATGATCGTGTCGGCTATAGTTGAAAAAGGACGTCTCTCTTAGATGCCGTGCCACCAACCACTGCACAAAAGCTAATTGTCAGATTCCATACCAATTATTAACATGAGAATTGCAGATAATGTATATATTTATATAGAAAGAAAGGCTGGTGTTTGAGAAATAAGATGGTAAAAGAATTGGCTGCGTTGGTTGTCGTTTTAACAATTAATTCCAACTATTATTGAAGTGGTCATCTTTATACTGGGTTTGGAGCTGCTTCCAACCTGATCAAATAAGTGGAGGTTAGGTTAGGTTAGGTTAGGTTCAAGGCATGGTGACATCATGCGTGGAGATTTACATTATCCCTTCTAACTAGACTTCCACAAGCCCACTGATGCAAACTAAGCATACCCATAACTTTGATTAAAGCTTGGAATATCCTTTGAAAATGATTCCATCCATTGTATATGCTCACCATCTACACTAAGATATTACGGCACACCATGCACGTGACAACACGTGGATTGGTATTATCTCAACATGGCTAAGCTAAGCAACCGCCCTTCCCAAGCCACTCCAAACCCCTTTCTACCCACCATTCTTTCGCCACTTGTAACCCCCAGGTTTCGGCAGATGAGAAATTAAAAATGAATCCAAAACAAGATAAGGCAGCCGCCATTGGCCCATCGAGCAAAGTTTGAGAAAAAGCCACCACTCCTTGTATTAACGCCAAACACGTACATTCCAACATAACCAACTAATTTGCACACATATATATTTATGTTTCCATTCCACCCAATTCCATCATCTATACACTAACCAAACCTCTTCTTTACAAAGTCTTTCACCCTCTTCTCTCCCCTAATCGATGGATGACCATTGGAGCAGAGGCCAAATTCTTGGTCGTGGATCCACTGCCACCGTCTCAATCGCAACACTCAGCCACTCCGGTATAGCTTTTGCTGTTAAGTCTGCCGAGCTCTCAAAGTCGCAGTTCTTATGGAAGGAGCAAACAATTCTTTCCACACTAAATTGCCCTCAGATTGTAAAATACAAGGGATGTGATGTTACCCAAGAAGATGATCAGCTTTTGTACAACATATTCTTGGAATACGCTCCCGACGGCACACTTGCTGATACAATTAGGAAGCATGGAGGCTGGCTTAGTGAGGGCATGATGAGATCATTCGTCAGGGATATCTTATTGGGGCTTCACCATCTTCATTCCAATGGGATTGTACATTGCGACATCAAGGCCCCCAATATTTTGGTCACCAACGAAGGTGCCAAAATTGCTGACTTTGGTTGTGCTAAGAAGGTTGATGACTTGGTCCTAAAGACCCCAATTGCTGGCACTCCTATCTACATGGCACCTGAGGTGGCGCGTGGAGAGCACCAAGGCTACCCTGCTGACGTCTGGGCTTTTGGGTGTACGGTAATCGAGATGGCCACTGGAAGGGCTCCATGGTCCAACATTTTGGATCCTATGTCTGCCCTTTACCAGATCGGATATTCAGGTGATGTGCCAGAAATTCCAAGTTTCATATCAGAAAAGGCTCAAGATTTTGTAAGCAAATGCCTGAAGATCGACCCGACGGAGAGGTGGTCAGCTAGCGAGTTACTAAACCATGCTTTCATCACAGAGGAATCAATCTCCGTTCAGAAAAATCATACTAGCTCTGGTGTGGGAAGCCCAACCAGTGTATTGGACCGACGTTTGTGGGACGCGGAAGAGTATTTGAAGCCCACTTGGAAATGTACCCATAAAAGTTATTTCTATTCTTCAATGGAAAGAATCCAAAGATTGGCCCAAGGCACTGGCAAAGATCCTAACTGGGTGTGGGACGATGATTCTTGGGTCACAGTTAGAAGCAAAGATTCCCAGGAGGATGACTTAGAAGGCAGAATAAACAGTGGGATGGGCATAAATTGGGCTACTGGTGAACATAATTTGATTAATATTAAATGTAATGAGGTCAGAAAAGGCGCATTGTACATTAGCAACAGTAGCAATTTGAGGGATGAAATATCGTCTATGCTTTGCCAATGTAGCAAAGGTGATGTATATGACAATTGTAACTTTGAGAAAGAAATAAGAATTTGGTGTTCCATGCTACAATTCTTGCACAATTTACATGTGTTCAGAAGAATTTGCGTATCATCAAACATTAACGTGGAAGCTTCATGGGCAATAAATAAAAGCTTTCACGGAAACTGGGATTAGAGGGTGGTAGTTAACACGGTTACAATATGAAAATATGATATCCACCAAGGAAGCGTAGGTTGTTCTCACCCCGCACTCTGTTCACAAAATTAATTAATAAATAAAATAAAATAAAATAGATCCACCCTGACTGTTGATCATCAAGTCCAACGATTACAACTAAATGCAAATCTATTCTCTCTTTTGTATGTCTTTTTTGTTTCCTCAAACTTGCAACCATTCATAGACTATTTTAAACATGTATTAAAAAAAAAAATTAAAAGGTAATCGAAAAGCCTATTTAATGAAGGTGGTTGATTACTGCCTGCTTCCTCTTCCTCATGTATTCTTCTTGCTGGCTGAACGCGATAATCTCAAGTCCAAAGATTGCATTTGGTTCCTTAGATTCTGGTTCTCCTCTAGTAAGCGATCATACTCCAGAAGGAATCCCTCTGATTGCTTCCTCAGAGCAACTGCATTGGTTTCTGAAGCATGTGCTTCTTTCGTCTTCACTTCCACTTCACTTTCCAGCTGCTTAACTTTTGCTCGCAGTGTGCTCATTTCTTCTTCTAGCGCTTTGTTCTCCTCAGCTTTTCCATTCTCAGCATCTCGACTTTGTTTCTTTACAGCCTCCATGCTTTTCCTTCTCATGCGGAGTTCTCTAATATAATGGTGTAGCCGGTCTATCATTAGTGCAAGGAAGAGCGTGGCTCCTGCAATCAACCAAATCCTAGATTTAAACAAGAAAACATGATATTCAAAAACACAAAGAAGCTTTGGTCATAAAACTCCATCACTAGATGACATAGACAGCAACAGATTGGAAAAAAGCAAAACTCTGCCACCAGGAAATAACTCTGAAGAAGGAGAAGCAGCGGTGTTACTGATGGTAATCAATATTATCCATCATCAAAACCGAGTGAATTAAGAAAAATCAACCAAGAGCTTCATCCTGGCAAGTAAAATTAGGAAGGAAACCAAGAAAGTATATATTTCTTAAATAATTGCCACGGTACAACTTCGGAAACTGCAACAATGTATAGATATACATGCACACATATCCATACGACCGTACGAAACTGACTTGTCAAACTCTAGATTCGGTATAACCTTTACCTTACTTTCTTTTCTTTATCTTGATACAAATAAAAGAAACGAGGAGATCAAGAAAAATAACAGGGATAACAAGAACTTAGAGAAGACAAACAAATAATTGCTTTTAACACATAAATATGAGGCGTGCCTAGAGAAGTAGATAAATCATCTTTCCTTTCTTGTACGGTTATATACAAGGAGAATAAGCAGCATGCACTTCTCCATTTATGGAAGTTCCTTGTTAATGCAGATACAGTGCTTTTAATGACTTCAAACAACATTTGATGTATATCAAGAATTCAAACAGCCAAAATGAAGGATCAGAATTTCAGACTATAGATGAATGAATTTACCACGTAGTATGTGTTATATAACTGTACAAAAGGAAAAACCCTTGGATCACAGTTGAACCGGATTATATCAATCTGTCTAGAGATTGGAACCATGGAATTTGAATTCCTACTCCACTTTTCAAATTCAAAAAGCTTGATGAATTAGTAATGTTAAATTTGGCGAGAACCTGAATAAGAGGACAGATCAAAATCAACATCCAAAAGGACAGTATCTACTCCACTGCAGTATTACTACCCTAATCTAATGCACCGCATATACCTTGAGAAACAAAAGGTAATGGATTTACAACGTTTCCAATGATCATACATGATAACTGATTTGTTCCAAACTACAATGATAAAAAGAATGGAACAGTTATCATCCATCCACCGATCTCAGCAATCTGTAAACCAAAACATTCGATTCCCCGTTTAATTGAAACGCCAATTCTAGAACTTATAAATTCCATCAATTCCCAATGAAAACATTCACATCAACTAAAATAAACAGACATTAGGGGATGAAAACCGAGAACATGAAAACAAAGAATTACCCATAAGAGTGGCTTCAAGAAGATGCTTAGCCATGAGAACTTGGTCAGTTGGATTGATGAAACCCTCATCGATCCCACGTTTCTGGATCTTCGTCATGCTATAAACACTTGACATCAACACCACGAGAACCGTACCAGCCACAGTTTTGACCATGATTGGACCACGACCTCGCTTGACCCGATCCAAAACCATCAAAACCAACTTCCTGAAAGGGGTCTTGAACACCAGCACCAATATCAATGCCATCTCCGTGAAAATCACGGCGAACAAGAGCTGAATCATTTGACTTGTTTATGGTTGTTTTTCTAATGTATTCAGAGAGAAAGCCAAGGAATTCAAAGATCAATACTTTGGAGTGTGCGAAGAACCTCTAAAATAAGATCAATTCTGAGTATAAAAATTGAAGAGATCAAAGATATAAAAGGGCGTTCTGTTTTTTTGAAAGAAATCAAAGAAGTTTTTTGGGGTAATAATCTGATGTAACTCATTCAAAGTCTTGGTTTATTGGTTTCCGAAATGACTCTTCCCTTTTCCCGTTTGTTTGCAGTGGAAGGCTTTTATTTCATCATATTTAGCTGATTTGCCCGCCCCTCCCACCATACGAAAAGTATTATCCAACCCCTGCAGGGCAGCATCATGTGATTGTCGACAAATTTAGCAAAAATGTCAATTTTGTGTTTAAGTTAATGGTCGATACTGAGATTTTGAATTCTTAATCAGATTTCAAGTAGAAATCTAATGTTGTTTTTGGTTTAACCTGTAAGTAGTAATCATTTGCTGTTTGTTTTACATGGATTATAGGATGCCAACTAGTACCAGCAATGTCTGATAACAGTGTTGTCGACAGTGACCGATACCAGACTGTAATTCGTCGAGTATCCTTTCCTTTTTAACGAAACTTCTAAATTGGTGTTGCGAAATGAGAAAACCTAAAGCAGTTGATGTTGGAATACCATATGATGTACAGCAGTGTGTTGTTTTGAGTGTTAATGAACCAAATAACATTATGCACAAGTAAATTAGCGGTTGCACATAATTATTGCCAATTATCAAAAGGGTTTGCTTCTTCGAGACTTCACCATGACTGACCAAACAAAACCAAGGATTAGTTTGATAAGAATCCATGCAACTACTCCACTAGTCCATGGAACTTGTTGGTATTGTATGTGAAGCTTGTTGAGCATTTAAAACAATAGTAAAACGAAGTTGCTGAAATTAAACCTATAAGGGTCCACCTATGCTTCCTCTTGAAAAAGAAAAAAGATGTGGAAAGCAATTCCAACCACCTTCTATGATTGTCATTGATCTATCACCTTTTAGTTAAGGTCCACTTCATCTAGCCATTCAATTCACTGTTGCAGTTGCACAAATTTATGGCTACCCATCGAACAAATATACCTGCCTAATCACAACCAACTTTATATTAAATAGACCCACCTCCTAAAACAATTGTTACCATGGATTTAAAATATTCAGAGTTTTGTAGTTAGATGAACTAATTGCATAGACCACTAAAACAAGTAGATCCATTATCAACGCCTATTATCAAGCTCCAAAATTAAAAAGGCTAACCAGCTTTTATAGACCATGTTACTTTGTGCATTTTCTAACAATTATGTGACTGAAGATGGTGAGAGAATCATGTGTCAATTTCAGATGCCAGAATTACTAAAAGTCATGGAAGAGGGTCACATGACCTCCTCTCTGTCCTCACATGAAACCATCCTTGCATGCATTCCACTTCCTCCCTTTTAAATATATTCTCTAATATGATTTCCCTTCTCCGACTTCTATTTGTTTGATTTTTACGATTCCATACATACCATACAAATATGCTCAAATTGGCAATACTAGCCAACCGGAGTGAAGAGCAACTTTGGACGTGCCAGAAATTCAAGGTACGTCAGTAATACTATCAAGCAAAACGGTGCCGTTGTGCATTCTGTCACTGTTAACGTCGGTCCATGCACGCACCCAAATCGTGGAACGACCAGCAAAAAAAAACATAAAGAAGCTATATATGGTACCTTCTGCACTCAACAGTTCTTTCGCACAACAGGTGATCGCGGCTCAGGCAAAGTAGAATGTCCAGGAGTCTGCTTGTTACACCTGAATTCAACCTTGCCCGGATTAGAAAGGAGTTGTCTGTTGTCATTGTACATTTGTGTTATGTCATAATGTAGCATAGGTAGGAGAGTATGGTTATTTGAATTCTGTTTGGTGATTTTAGAAAGCATCTGACAAGGTTTAAGTGTGCTTCTAAGGATAAACAAGATTAGGGAAATAGCGGAGCGAGAGATGTAAAATATGAATAAAAGGTCTCAATTTTCTAATATTTGATCCGCCCATTTCTATGTTATTAACGAACTATATCTAATCCTATCTTTCAATCACTAAATATCTAACCTTTTCCTTGCTTTTCAAAATTATATATGTCAATATTATCAATGTGGAACGAGTCCGTCAGATAAGCCTGCTTTGTCAACTACACTTGCTCTTCATGATCCTACTGAGATGGATGTAAAGAATGCAACAAACAATGTCTTGGCACTCGACAAAGCTTACCCGCTTCCTTTATTAGGGAAATTGATTGACAAATTTCCCAAATGGTTTGAGCCAGCTGTTTGGTGGGCCAAATCGACCGACTCCCACAGTACAAGCACAAGACGAGGATAAAATATTAATGGATGGAGTGAAGAGCTTGAAAAGGAGATGAAAGAAGTAATTGAAGTGATAAAAAGCAAAGATAGTGAAGAATACAAGAAACTTGGCAACTTGGTATTGAAGATAAACAAGATTTTGGCCATCTCAGGTCAATTGGCATTGCTGGCATTGGTTCTGCCTTGGCAGGCAACGGCTCTTGGGGTGCAATAGTGGCAGTGACTGCAGGGGCATTAGCGAGCACAGTGAACAAATTTGAACATGCTGGTCAAGTAGGTATGGTGGTTGAGATGTATAGAAACTGCGCTGGTTTCTTCTCACTTTTGGAGGAATCAATTGAGTCAACCCTGGAAGAAGATGATCCGGAAAGAAGAGAAGATGGAGAAATGTTTGAAATGAAGGTGGCGCTACAGCTGAGAAGAAGCTTGCCAGAGCTAAGAGATGTCGCGCAGAAGTCGTCATGTTGTGGTATAGACGATGATGAATTCGCGAGGAAGCTCATATGATGAGTTAGTCGTCATTGGTTCATTCTTTGTCTAAATGCTATGAATGACATGTAGAGAACATGTAAACAGTCGTTAGTGTAGCGAATAACCCCTAAGAGTTGCATTTAGCCTTGATAATTGTCTGAGGGGGCTGGACGAATCCTTTGTTATTAAACCATAATTTATTAAATTAGGGTTTTATTATGAAAATACTTGATTACACATCTTTGGGTTGTATTATGCTTGAAAAGATCCAAGAAGTGGCATTTGTATACAATTAATATCTAAAGTCGTAAAAGAAAATAGCGGAAGAGCATTCAAACTCCATGACGTGGTCCATGTATTTAACGCCATTGCTCTTACTTTATCTCTTGGCTATCCATCCATTGCTGCTGTCATTTTCAGTTATCTTTGGTTATTTGGCTAGCAACTCCATTTAACTTGGCTCCATTATTGCAATGGAGGCGGCAAGTTAACTCCACTTTCCTATTCTTTACCCTTTCATTTCATAAATTCTAAGCAGTTTCGGTGTGTTCCAAGCATTTTGTTTTCTCAAACAAACCTACCTTGCCAGATTAATTGTTAATACTTCCAGCATACTTTGCAAGTATCGAACAAAAGTCTAATACATCAAATATTTCAAAGAGATCTCGCTCCAACTTCACAGAGATCTTACAATTTCATCTACACTTTCTATTCTGAGCACCTCATTTTCTTCAGATACGTCTTGTGCAACTACTTTTGCATTTTTCCCACTATTGTCTCTCTCAACCAGTTTCCTCTACAGGTTTTCATGCATTCAGAACGGCGATTCCTTTCTATGATTCCTCTTCCTCCGGTCTAGAATGCAGAAGACCACTTTAAAGAAACGAACCCGTTCTATTATTTTTCTCCATTCAGCATATAATTTCACAATTCACGTCTGATAACAATACGTGTAGGACTGTGAACTGCATGCGCATCTAGCAAACAGGGAGTGAAAGAAAAGGCGAGATACAATTGACTGCAATCAAGTTTAACAAGAACTTGTCAAAACAGACAAATAACAGAGTTCCAGGAGTTGAACATCAAAGACGAGTTAGGATGGCTTGTAGTATTTAGCTGGTACGAAAGGCATTTTAGTGATAACGCCATCATAGGCCTTCCCTCGAACAAGTACATTAACATTGGTGCCTGCTTTGTGTAATCCAGATTTCACGTACCCCATGGCAATGTTCTTCTTGAGGCATGGACTAAACCCTCCACTGGTGACTTCTCCGATATTCTCCCCTTTCTCATTCTGAATCTCACTGTGGGATCTAGGTGGCGGACCCGAAGACGTAAGCCCTACACGCCTGATTTTGGGACCCTCTGCTAGTTGTTTGAGTATTACCTCAGCACCCAGAAAGCCACCTTCAGCCTTTCTCCTTTTCCCGATAGCCCAAGTCAACCCTGCCTCTACAGGTGTTGTATGTTGTTCCATGTCATTACCATATAAGCACAACCCCGCTTCAAGTCGGAGGCTGTCACGCGCACCCAGCCCTGTAAGCCTGATTTTTCCCTCAGATTTTTCTAAGATTGCCTTTGCAAGATCCACAGCATGCTCCGAAGGAACAGAGATTTCAAATCCATCTTCGCCAGTGTACCTGAAAGAGACAGGAAAAGGAACACAAACAATCCCCTTTCATCAATTAGAATATGTAAAAGATCAGCAAACGAACAAAGAAAAGAACAATATGCCAGGGAGAACAGCTAAAGAAATGTAAACTGATCGCAAAATAGGAGCATATGCGGTAGACATATGTAGAATAAACCAAAAGATTTACCCTGTCCGAGTTAGGAAGCAGTGTGACCCATTGATGTCTATCATACGAAACTCCCCAAAGTAAATCTTGCCCAGATCCTCTTTCGTCAGATGTTGAAGAACTGGGGCAGCAAGAGGACCCTGCAGCAGAAAAATCAGGAAAACCCTTTATGAATGCCACTGTAAGAGATATCTGAATGATTAAGCTAGCAATTGTGTATATATGGTCATTACTTGGTGAACGTTGGTGTCATAGCTGAAGGGAAAATGTGACCAGCAACTTAGTTAAAACATAAGACAATTACGGTGTGCAAAGTACAGCGATGTTAGTTACATGTATACTGTCAATAACAATGCGATAACAATAGACATGCTTAGTTGTATGCACTTGAAAGATCCCAAGTAATCTTGAACTTGCTCTTAATATATAGAAATCCATTGCAAAGATTCACCTGAAGAGCAAGAAGAGATCTCTCATCATGGATGTGCCATGAGACGTCGCCACCCTTTGCCTTGAATGCCTTCATGTGCTCCTCAATGTGAGCCAGATCCTTGTCCCTACACCCGGCATTCACAACTAGGTATATGAGGTCATCCTTAACTTTGGTGATCACTGAATCATCAATTGCTCCTCCCTTCTCATTTGTAAAAACAGTAAGAGTGCCAGTACCATTAGCAAGCCCAGCAACATCAGCAATAACAAGCTTCTCCAGGAAAGGGATGCAATCCTTTCCCTTAAGGCTCAGCCCACACATATGGGAGACATCGAAGAGACCACCATTCTGCCTACAGTTCACTGTAGAGTCCATAATAGAATCCTTGTACTGAATGGGCATGCTCCACCCAGCAAATGGCACCATCTTCCCACCATTAACAACATGAAAATCATAAAGAACGGTCTTTTTGAGATCAGCTTCTGAGGCAAAGTATCTACGGGCCACAGCCTTCTTATCAGCCTGAGAAAGACGGCGAGTGAGTGATTGACCAAGTTGCCATAAACCACCTCTCATTTTCAAAGATAATGCGTCTGTTCCTGAAAAGGCAAGAAAACTCTCAGATACAACAATTAGCAGCAAGATTCAGCAGACACGAATTCCAGAATAACTATTCGATTTAAGCCATTAAATGTTGATGATATAGACAAGCCATGGGGAGATAAATAAAAGGAAAAGAAAATGTGAGGGGAGAGGATAAATGAAGTTCATAGAAACCGTGGACAGGTAAAAGCTAATTATGTGGCAGTGGTAGAGCCCAGAGACAATAGCAAAGGACTGGCAGATATTCCGATGGAATTAATTGTTTATCACTCCATACGACATGCTATTTGATCAAGAAAAAAAGGTTGACAAAGTAGCAAGCGACAATCTTTCCCTGTAGTGTAAGAAACAAAACATAGATTCTTTCAGAATTGTTAATAACATCCCGGCACAATAATAAATAGTTCATGGAATCCTGCATCTTTGACCAGAATGAACACACGAATACATTTCTTTCAGAGTTGCTATCAAAATCTCACATGATATATGATATCCAGCACCAACTCCCTCACTAAAAAAGCAATCTTTTCCTCAGGAAAAAACAATCTCAGAAAACAGAATCACAAATTGGAAACAATTGACATAAAAGAAAAAGATGGGCATTTCGACAACAATAAAAAGAAGTAAGCAAAAAATGAGACAGCTAGATCTCACGTATACGTTGAGAAGCCAATCGAACAGCAGGGAGTAAAAAATAGAAAAACTTGGAGGCATAGTCGAACAGAACAGAAAAGAAGACAAGGAAGGGAGGGGCTTACAGTGGCTGGTGATAGTATGTTTCAGTGGAAAGCAAATCGGAGGATAGACCAACAGTACATGGTTCGGCTACACTCTATAAAGTGAAAGTGTCCTCCTTTTATTCCTTAATGTGCGTGCTATTTTCGTTTATTATAATAGAATAATATAGAGGGGAGACGTTTGGTGGGTAAGGTAGTGGGTGGAGGATAAAACCCCATCGCAAGCGAGTGGTGTTGAGGTTATCTGCCAACAACCCCATTCGATCCCTGTCGCTTTTCGCACTCCTTAAATTTGGATGCCTCCCACAGTAACACACTTCATTCATCGACATCTCCCAGTTCATAAATCTGTTCCTATTCGGATGGAATGGTGACGATGAACAGGCTCAGGTTTCTGAACGTGGAAGCCACTACACGGGATTACAGTTAAAATTACACAAATGTCATTTTATGCCAACTAATATTTTCAACGAGGAGGGTATTTTTGGAAATACAAGGAAAGGTCGGGAGCATTCTGTCTATTTCTTAAGTGGGCTGTTAAAGTCAAGTCAAGAATTCAGACATGGGCTTGTTTCAGCATTCCCCAGTATCTACGAGGCCTGCGGATTAGGCCTACAGTGAGTTGAACTTGAGAATCATGGATCCAGCAACCGCTACAGCGACGTCACCTCTGAGACTAAAAGACGACGACGTTGCTCTGGAACCATCGCGTGAGAATACAAGCTTGCCACGCAAATCGGAAATGACAAAGCTTTCAAAATCTAATGACCCAGCCCCACCATGCTCATACAGCTTCTCTGATAGCCATATAAATTTTGTTTCAATCGAAATCAGACGAAACTCAGGTCATCCATTTCTTCAAAATTCGTGGCTCAGTACCATCTTTACGATTCTTTAGCTTTACTCTTGATACTCTTTTTCTCCGCTCTTTTCTGCTTCCAACATTCATTTTCCTTTTGATGATAGAGCTGCTCTTAATCCATTTCAGGTATTTCTACTGCTACTACTTCTTACTCGGACACAAAGAACATATTTAGTCTATTCAAATCATAGAAAAGGTATTTCTTTTTCTTGAGATGACCCAAGCAGTTGATTCAGATTTTTGTTTCTATCGCTTGTTTTACGTTTTACTATTGTTAAGAGAATTTGAATTCGAAAAGAACATAGTTTTGTCAATAAAACTGTCTCTTTTGGTAGGAGGTAGAAACCTAGCACGAAACAGTGGTTATTTGTGTTTCTTTTTAATCATGTTATTCATATCCGCTGGTATAATATTTTTCTTAGTATAATATGGTGATCGTGTTCCTTTGATTTTTGAAGGTAAAGATCATGGTTCAACCATGGTAATGGTCTATCTATCTGGATTAATTAGCAAGTGGCACCCTTATCCGGGCATTTACGGATTCCATGATACTGCTTCGTGCAAGATTAATCGTGTCAAGCCCTTGACAACTTCTGCGGTCTTTCCTAGTTTATCATGTGTTCCATGTAATAATTTAGTTTACAGTTGTTCACTTTATTGGAACGGACGTAGCCAGCTTAGGACTCATCATTTGTCGCAACGAGTGACTTCAAATAAATGGCTGGTGAGCTTAGATCTGCTTCGTTTCTTTTTTTTCTTCTTTTTTTTTTCGTTGATCTAATCACTTAATTGTTTGTTACAGTGTCGATCACATGATTCTGTTTCCCCTGATGATGAATATCGTTCATCTCGGAACATAGCAATCACTTTGTTTAGGCGATACAGGAATGTCATTGACCGTGGAGGAGGTGACAACCTAAAAGTATATTCAGTAATTTGCTCATGTCTGTCAACATGTGATACTTGTTTGCATCAATTTCTGATTGACGGATTACTTATCTGTATCAGGAGTTCATCAGTGCTGGAGTAAATGCATATGCTTTAGGCTGCACAGCTGAAGGATTGCGTAAGGAACTCAATGCCATGAAGGATTCTGGCATTGAGATTGAGGCAATGCAGAACTATGGAGGAAGCACCAGCTTGAAATCTAAGATATTCTCAAAGGAGGTTAGTCACTTGTATCCAGCTTTATGCATTACTATCAGAAGCTTCGAAATGTTAAGAAAAATCTTTTGATTGAAAGCCTTGTAGTAGGTTAGTGCTTCCGAGCTCCAACTCTAAGGTTATCGTTAGCATGCAGTCATATCCACTTGTTTGTGTTATCACTTTCGACATGTCAGGAAACTGCTGATGCATGCCTGTATGTTTATGTCATTTCAGTTCCTAAATTCACTCAATAACGTGATTTTCTTCAAGTTTATTTCCCTTTTAAAAACTTCTTACTAATATCACAAAACTTCAGTTCACTATCTCTTTTAGTTCTAACTAAACTTGTATTTCTTCATTGAATACTAACTGGCATAAACAAATAAAGTGTTTATCATGATAATCAACAGCCGTTAGTTTTAAACATGAAAATCAAGATCTATAACTGATTATTATGTAATTGACAGCAGTCTAGGATGCAGAAGCTCACTCCTTGTGTTCCAAGGTGCAGGTAGATGAGTGTATTTTGTGGTTAAGCATTATATTCATCACCATATTATGCACTCCACAACCAACCATAGTTAGATGGTCATCTACACCACCAGTGTCTGATGAAATACTGCTTCAGTGGAAAGGATTTTGTGCTCTCATAGCAAATGCATATTATGTAAAGGGAATGGCATGGTGAGTTCTTCATTGCTTTTGATTTGGTAATTGTTATTCCAAATTATTTGGCATGCAACTTGGATATAGCTTTGTGTGATGACATCATGACAATATTTTATTGACTCGAATTATTATGCACGCTCTGGTTAACACGATAGCGATGCAACTCTGAATGAACCTTTTGGATTGGGGTTAGGTGATACTGTCGGTGATAGAAATGCTCACAGGTTGTGTTTACTTTGTTTGCTCAAGGCTTCCTGTGAAGACTCTTCAGCTAGAGCAAATGGCAGTGGTGGGGCATGCTGAGGAGCCATCCATTGTTGCCAGCCGAATGCGATTGGTATTTAGCACTCTTGAGGTTGTAAGCCCACAGTGGCCCATAGTCTAGCGCGCTTCAGTGTCCGTTCCTCTAGTATATTATTTAGGGGGTAGATTGTCCCACTGCAATTGGAAGTTGTTACTGCTTTTGTTTTGGCTCTGGTATAGTAAACTACCATATCCTTGCATAAACAATAGTAGAAACCGTTGTATTAAGGATTATGGACCATGGCATAATATTTCAATTTAAAAATATATAAATAAATTATGTTGCATAGCCGTTGGCTTGATTTATGAGTGATGCATATGGAGGAAATTTAGATGAATATTGTGGGATTTGGAAATATCAACATGGTAGGAAATGTGTAGTGAATGATAGTGGTAGTTTTATTGGAAGGTAATTCCATTGAAGAGATGAGGCCTAGTATTATTGTGTGGCAAGCAAAACTAAAGAAGCAAGTTATGTGGTGTTGAAAGGAAATAGCAAGGGGCACAAGAGATGCATGGAGGAACGAAGTGAGACTTTATTTTCATTGTGCATTTGATTTAGTATTCAGGGTGAATGGCCTTTAACATTCTCATTGTAATTGACCTCTCGGCTGTCATCACTTCCTATCCCAAAACCAAACCCTATGCCCATTCCAAATCCTATGCCAATTCCTGTGTTTGCTCCTCTGCTACCACTACCACTACCTTCACCATTGCTTCCTCCGCCGCCACCCCCTCCCCCACCTCCTCCTCCTCCTCCAGAACCACCAATACCAACCCCTCCCCCATAACCACTTCCATGACCTGACCCTCCACCAAAACCATTTCCGCTTCCACCTCCACCCCCACCCCCTCCACCACCTCCTCCCCCTCCTACGTTAGCACCCAAACCACCACCTGCTCCATAACCACTACCATGGCCATACCCTTTATTATTACGTCCTCCACCACCTCCCCCTCCCCCTCCCCCTCCCCCTCCTTCTTCATTACCACCTGTACCACCACCGGCACCATAACCACTGCCATGGCCATACCCTCCACTAAAACCTCCTCCACCCCCTTCTCCACCTCCACCTCCTCCGCCTCTGCCACCATTTCCTACTCCAACTCCGACCCCAAAACCACTACCATGACCAGACCCTTCACCAGGACCTCCATTGTCACTTGCACTTCCAACTCCACCCCCCTCTCCACCCCCTCCTCCTCCACCGTTACCACCTTCATCTCCACCTCCAAAGCCTCCCCCAACTCCATGTCCACTGCCATGACCTGACCCTCCATCAGTTCCTCCTCCTCCTCCAGCCCCAAGCCCACTAGCATAATCACCTTTACCTTGCGCACCATAATCTCTGCCACCTCTCCCAAAAAAACTTCCGCAACTTCGCCAGTTCCTATAGCATTCATCTTCAGTATAATGGTCACCATTAAAGTCCCACCCACTTGGACCACCGTACTTGCTCTCATCTTCTACATCGTAACTTGTAGAACCAACGACACCTGAAGCACTAATAATGTTTAAAACAAGAAGTAGCACGTAAATGACTATATTAGGGTCCATTCCCAGTACAAGCAAGGCTCCAGAACTCAAAAGCGCTTTGCTTGTTCTGTTATCTTCTCTTGCGTGTCTTATTTATAGGAGTTGCTAATCCATTACTGTAGCATTTTTTTATGTCAAGAATTGGTCTTACGTATTGATCACTAGTTCATGACTATGATTTTCAGGTCCAATATTTGCATGTTCGGTATTTATTTTATCCTCACAACTAAGCAATGGAAAATAATTGTATCTGCCATTAATTTTCTTAATCCAATACACAAAAAAGATATAAATTGGGTGTCAATAAACATATAGGGAGCATACAGGTAGCTATGATTTCTGCTAGAGTTTCCAGGACATAAAATATTATAAACCCCACGTATTTGAATGTATAATGCATGATATATGGAAATGTGTATATATATATATAAATTAAGAATATAGAAAGTAGTGGAGTAGTAGGTATAATGTTGTATCTTTAGAAGACATGGACATGGCTGGTCTATCTTTGTATATAGATTTAATACTAAATATCGCCATGGACTCCTCCCAGCTGGCAATTCAATTCTTTTGACAGAATATTGACGACAGTGTCAAGTTTTAGATGGCAAGTAGGATATAAAATCGTCCATGTGATACAATATATAACGTTGTGTGAGAGACGAGTGGATGCTAATTTCGTTTGTACAACTAGTTGGTACAGTGGGGCTTGCTAGTGGAAGAGATGGACTTGCATTTCTTTTTATGGATCCATTCATCGAACGTTCTAAGGAACACTGGACCTTTCTCTCTGCTTGGAATATGTATATATATACTTTTTCAGAATCAAATCATTCAGAAGTTGTGACATCTAATGCATGGTACCAATGATTAAGCAATTACTTTTAAAATTTAGCAAATCTTCCCAATGGATTCAAGTATGTTGTGCAAAGTAGAGTTGTCTGCATGTTCAAACAATCTTGAAAAGATCCAACTGCTCCAACTTCAGCAACTCAGCTTTAGTATTATAGGGTGGTTATAGCATTTTTAAACTCGAATAGATTTGGGGAATATATACATAAAGTTAAACTGAAGTTTAAGAACATGGAGGGAGGCGGCATCTACCCACATAAGTTGAAGACAACAAGGATTCACTATGGAGTTGTATATATCAACTTTAGAGTTGATGGGGATATATTGCTTTTAAGCACATGCTCATCAATTCCATGTTCAAGGATTACTTAACCACCATTTCATTAGAAAAAACCAAACAAACAAACACTAGAAGAAGCAATTTAACATGATTTTATTACACTTGATGCTGCTAATAATTCCCACGTTATTAGTAGCTATCCACACCAACATCTTACAAATCCATTGCATAACATCTAAATCTTTATCACTACAAATAAATCAAGGCTGCCCCTTCCCTATCCCACCTCCAACTCCTCCACCGTATCCACCACCTGCTCCATTCTTACCCCCTCCCCCTCCCCCTCCCCCTCCCCAACCACCTCCAACCCCTCCTCCATTTCCCTCCCCAAACCCACCTCCAAACCCACTCCCGAATCCACCACCTCCTCCCCCTCCCCCTCCACCACCACCACCGCCTCCGCCTCCCCCTCCAATTCCGTACCCGTAACCTCCTCCAATTCCACTTCCAAAGCCAAACCCTCCATTTTGTCCGCCCCCACCGCCGCCACCAAACCCTCCTCCTCCTCCACCAACACCAAGACCACCACCATTATAATCAGGAATCGGGAAGAAGAATGTCTTCTGATCAGCAGTTACATCTTGTTTGCTCACAGTGAGCTTCCTAGCATCAGCAGCAAATACAACAAGTAGGCAACCAATGATTAACACCAGAGAAAGCCTAGTATCCATGGTCAACTAGTTATTAAGAAGAGAATGCCTATAACGTTTACGTGATAAGGAACTAGCATGAAAAGAAGGATTATATACATGCCTGTTCACAGTTGAAACAGTTTTTTTAAAAAGAAAAAGAAAAAAGAAAGGCAAAGAGACAGTTGAGAGATGGAGATGGTGTGTCCGAAGAAAAAGTTAATGCAGCGAACTGCCAGCATCTAAATGAAAAAGGAGACCATCTGTAGACACCTTTTCGTGGAAGCATGTCTTAGCTGTAATTTTTGTACGTACCCAACAATTAATATTCTCATCTTCCTTCCTTGCTACCATGGAAACCAATTGCACCAGCGCTCTGTTATTCATTTTTAATTTGAGTCGATAAAACATTAAACAAATAACAATTGAAGTTGATAGTGTAATTAAAAACTACCCTTCAACTTTCCTATTCCTCTCCAATCACTCCTTATATTTGATATGAAATCACTTTATTAATTCATAAAACATGATTTAAAGAAATTGAAAATTCAAACGTAATTGAATTTAAATTCACATAGTACATCCAAATGGCGTACCACCGATTGACTTAATCTACAGAGATGGAATTAAATGACCGCAATGTTGGGTTCAACACTTAAAAGCCTCCTACTTTGAACTCTCCTGCTGCCGACATTTTTTGCTGCTTGAACACAGAATTTGCCCTCCATTCAATGTAATGGATCACCAGAAAACATAGGTGGTTGTTAGGCAGGATGCTCTTAGTTTTGAGATTACTTCTCCACAATTCTCATTTCTAACCTAACTCATCGTCTCATGCCAAGCAAGGAGAAGGTGTTGGGTTTAACCTCCAGTCTACAGCCCCCGTCAAACCACTCCTAATCCTTCTGTTAGAGCCTACTCACTCGTGTATATGCATATAATCTGTCTTCGCCTTGTCATGTATTTTCTTCAACTACATGAATAGATTTGTTTGCTATTGCGTCAGGTATGCCTTCTGATCTTGTAAATTCTCTTCACACAAGGTCCTTAACTTCAAAACATAATATGCACAACTTCTGACCCATTCTTGGATTTCGGGTTCATGAATATTTGCCCAAGCTTCCCAAATTTTCCAGAAACATGGACTTTGAAGCATGCAACAAGTTCATTGCTGACTTGTAGATTAGAACAACCACATTGATCAAATGAATTCAAGTGAGCAAGTAGACAAAACTTTTACACAGGAAATATGAATTGAAAGTCATAATAAAAAGAACATATACCAAAAAATTGTTTTATTCCTGCATATCACCACCAGGTTACAAGAGGAATGAATAACAAAATAGAGAATATTACAGCCAAGAAGGTGTTTAAACCCTTGCCAACAATAATAATTATTCTACTGCCCCTGAACATGATTGATCTTGAACCATCTGCTGCACCACTTGATACGGTTGTGTTTGTAACTGTCTTTGTTTCATTGTTTATTTTCTTACTGCACCCAACAATGAGACCTTTGTTAGCAGAAAAACCAATTGCTTTTGCTCTTCACAACCATCGATGTGAAGAACCGGAAACGAAAATTAGGCTACCAGAAAACAGAATTAAAAGCATATACAGGCTATATTACCTTCCAGGAAATATACAGCCACCATGACCTGCAGATAGTATCAACACAGAAATCATGTGCATCAGATTTTGCCAGATAACCTTACACTTACTAGCCATAAAAGAAAACAAATCGAAGAATCAGAACGACCCCATTTGCTCTAGGGAACTTGAACGGGTGCAGGGCAATAATTGAAGTTGGCTGCAATAATCTATGAAAAAGGGTCATTTGTAACATGGTTTTATACATGAAAATCAAATTAATGGCATTGTTTTGTCTCCATGGGGCTCCACTTGAATCTGCGTCTAACATGAAATAAAATGTTCGTGATTTACATATCCCAGAACCTTCCAGTACACTCCAAGCCAATCACTCAAGAAAAGCCATCCCCATGTGCCTATGTCAGGCAGGTTTTACGTCCTCACGAGTAGCCATTGACAAGTTTCATGATTGGAGGGTGCCACTATTCCCTTTAGTGCGGTAGGACTTTGCATTTTTAGCTTTTGGTACTGTTAACGATATCACTCTCAAGGCATCTTTCACCATTTAAGAGCCTCAAAGAACTCGAGAGAAAAGGAAAAAAAACAAACTGCAGGAGATTACAGAATCTCCTTTTCCACCTTTTGAACGTGGCCACGATGTCCAAATATGCAGGACGAATAGTTATGTCAAAATTCTACCTTTTTCTTTCTAATTTTTATTACTTACAACACCTGTAGTTTCAAAAGCTTCATGTCCAATTGTTCAAAGTTTTCGTCGGATGAACTCCGTAGACTTGCAAAATAGGAACAACTGAAAGATGAAATTGAAGTGAGAAACTTACTAGGGTCAGTGGTGGTGATCATGGCAACACCCTTAAAATCACAAGACCCAGGAGCTTTCCCTTCCTTCTGGTAATAGCTATCAAATGCGTAAGAGGCATGGTTCTTCACATTGTTGGGTTGGTAGCAACCCTCACCTGGCTGAATTTCACTGCAATTGGCCCTTCCTGGTCCACATGCCCAGTCCAGTGCTGCCTGCAATGTCCTTGAATCAATACCATCCATCGCAATACAGTATGTTTGATTTGTAGTATCATTTGCCAAAAAGGTTCCACTTCCGTATACATGAAGCAAATAAACAGGCGTTGAGTTCCCATGGAACAATCCCCAATTTGCCTCTGATACAGGAGGTGACCTCAAGTCCTCGTTGAACAGTTCGTATATATACACACTGGAAGTGATTTCTGGATGAAATGGAGTTCCACTACGATCAAGAACATGCTTAATCAGATTAGAATTATACGTGTCTGCATTGTCGATAGTAGCATAAGGCTCTTTGGAATCACCCTTTGAAGGCCACCCAGTTTCAGTGACAAGAACCACCACATCAGTAACATTCAAATTCTTCATAGAAAAATAAGCAGCATCAATCATAGCATCAAGCACATTAGTGTAATGCAACAAAGTATTAGGATCAACCATTTCCTTAGATGGAGTCAAGGGCTTAAACAAAGAATTGTCAAGAGGCACCACCCCTTTGTTTTGCATAAACACATAATATGGATAAAGATTCATCATGAATGGAGAACCAGTTTTTGACAAAAACTGAAGCAAAGGAAGCATAACCGAACTCCAACTTTGATTAAAGAAAGACTGAGAAGGTGGAAACGGATCAAGAATTATAGATGCAGCATGAGGCGTTGAAATCTTGATCTTAGTATGCAAATTTGCAGCAACTAGAGCACTATAAAGAGACTCGACAGCAGGCACAAGCAAAGGAGCTGAAGAAGGTACAGTTGTTAACACCTCATCACCCACAGCAATTGAAGTAATTAAAGTATCTGGATAGTACGCAACAACATTGCGATCAATCCAAGAAGCTGCAGTGGTATTGGAGGAGCCAATAGCCAGAAGTTGATTATTGGGGACGCTAATAACCACCCGGATCTTGGTTTTAGCCAAAGCTTTGAGTATATCAGGATTAGCATCGTATAAACGAATATGAGTGATCTTTTGAACTTGCAGAAACGAAACAAGAGCTGGCGCTGAGAAAAGATTGGACACATCTGTGCCTATATTAAGACCCACAAATGGCTCATTATCTAGGTCTTGCTTTTGCTGCTTAATTTGTGGCAATGCTACTGATGACGATTCAGCTGCAAATATTAAAAAAAAAAAGAACCGAGTTTTGATGAGGAAAGAACGTTGCTTTTATGTCCTAAACAGAATGAGTTGCAAAAGTTCAAAAATTTTCCTTGATTCGTACCTTGTGATGATTTGGAAACTTCAATGGCGAGAAAAAATACGATGTTGATGATGAGAAAACTGAGCTTAGAGAGTGCCATTGTTGAAGAGGAAGTGGAGCTTTACTTCTTCATCAACTGGTTCTGGTTCAGCTAAAGATCCTTGCATTATCTTGTAGGAATATGTAAATTTTTTTTGTTTACTTGATTACCTGAATTTCTCGGTGGGTTTGAAATGGTTTTTCTTTTGCTTGTTGACTCAACAGATCTAACGCCCCAAGCTATGAAGAAAAGGAAAAGAAATCAAAGAGGAAACTAGCCGGCGAGTGTGGTTCATTCAATGATGTTTCTTTAGTTCTGGTGGCTAGAAATCGTCAAAACCGACCCTTGGCTCGGGAAGCCCACAGCTACTTTTGGTATTACGTTCCATTCCATGTGGTCTTTTAAAAGTTTTCAACTTTAAACAAGTGTAAAATAATAGGCACAATTGCAAATTCACCGCATTGACTTGGCTTATTCTAGACCTTTGATGGATGGTGCTGACGCTCACCATCCCACAGAGAGACGTTGTTAACCTATTTGCATTTCAAAAATACCCGTCTCCTTCCCAGTTCAAACATTCTTCACTTATATTATTATATTCCCATTTTGCATTTCAACTTCTGTTCCACATAATTTCGTTTCCTTTAAAAACGAACCATCTGGGTTTTCCATCTGTTTAGCAAGCTTTGTATTATATCATATTACCAATTGTAAAGCACCATCACTTTCCTGCTCTCGGATGATCAAAAATTTACAGAAAAATTACTGCTAATATTTTTTCCATATGTCGAAGCAATGGTACAATAAGTTTCTACATCGTAGATACTGAAGCTAGGGAAATGTTTGAAAGCAAAACTGAAGGCTAAAAGCACTAGTTGCCAAGAGCGTTAATGCAGTGTATAAAACAAAAGGGAACAGAGGAGGGCAGGCACACCATAATCAGCAGACTCAGTCACGAGCACAACAGAAGACAGCAACTGCATCCCATTCACATGTGGGTCACCATTCTTTTCTTATTTATTTGTTTTTTACCGCTTTATTCACTGATTGACCCATTTGAGAATTTTGACATTTAATTATTAGCAATCCAAGTGTTAAGCTGACCGACGATCCATCCATGTGAATGTGTTTCATAGCTCTATGAACCATTAGGCCTTGCTCATGATGATTCTATAACTAGGTAGTTGGTGGGAGCGTCGATTGATCATTGCTGCTGAGAAAGTTGATGTCACCCAAAAAGGAGAAGAAAGTAAATTACACTATTCATACTCTCCTTGTTTCTCAAAGGTTTTTACTTTCATAAAAGCAAAAGAAATTCTTTTTAGGCAAAAAAAAAAAAACTTTGCTGCTTTACAATTGCTTAAGCGGAATGTCGACAATGCTGCTTAACAACCACAGAGTTGATAAACTACATAGGGAAAAAAACTAAAATATTTTTAAAAAATGTAGGCACAGTGATACGTTACATGGACTGTTGTGGGGCAAACAGACATAAAGTACCTGTTTTGATTGCTTAAAACGATGAAAAAGATGCTTTTCAACCGATAAAAAGAACATTAGATTCCCAAAATTTTTGTGAGAATGGAATCCTAGGAGGGAATTTCTGTTGCCTCGTAGCGCATTGTGGTTGCAGGAGTTGGTGAATGTGGCAGTCGTTTCACCAAAGCTTGAAACGTAAGAGAATTGACCCAGTGAAAAAGGGTTGTTTTGGAATCTCACTTTGTTCATTTTTACGAAGGGATTATGTTATGGTGTGATTAATGAAATGAAAGAACAAGAAGTTTACTTTGAATTTCAAAAGTAGAATGGTGTGTTAACAAGCAGTGTCGGCGTTTATAGAGGTTGAGTTGGGTTGGTTGCTGCAGCCGAAGCTGAAGCATTGCATTCGTGAGAAGGACGAAGCAGAGTGATTGGACTACGCTGACAGTTTCTGGTAGAAGCGTATGCATAGACATCAGCAATCCATTTATTTACTGAGCATGAGAGCAAGGTAAACGTGTTTTATACCATGTCTAAAAGGCATGTGCTTCCTCACCAATTGCTAACATGATCAATTATAATCCCACATTACTTAAACGCCTAAGAGGTAGGACAATAAGTTGTGGGTTGGATTTTGAAAACGAGCTATGATCTAGTATCATACAAGGATAAAAACAACCCAACGGGCCTCTGAAAGAGAGAGCCTATGGGCTGTAGCCCCCCCTCTCGATGAAAATGGTGGCCTATTCGCTATTGCCAGGAATCCAAGCGAGCCGAACTATTTTATGAGAAGAATAAATTCGAGCATTACTGAGGGACTTGTTGAACATGTACAACATTTTGAAAGCTAGAAAATTTGAGATGATGATGACGCCTAAAAATTGTGATAACAAATTAATAGATTGACACTCGATGACCAATCTGTAAGAACCAAAATCATAATCATAACCTACAATGATCAAAGGAGGGAAAAAAAGAAGAAAGAAAACCAGAAGGACTTGCAAAGTTGCAAGGAGACGATGGCAGACAAAAATATTAGTGTATACCAACACTATACAATAGAAGACCCGAGATAAGATTATATAATCCATGGCCGTGGCTGCCGCTAGTGCTGGAATAAGCAAACAATTAAGTTATGCCTGTTGAGTTTGAGGCTTTGCTGTCTCCTCCGTAGTTCCCGGGAACCTCGACCTCATCAATTTACAGATGATGAAAACACAACCTTGGACTTCTGCTTTCAAGTAATTTATTCAATCACCCGTTCCTGTTCCCGTTCCCGTTCCTCCCAATAAAATTTGATTCCATCACCTCAGAGCATTAATAAAAGTCATCAAGGAGTCCACATCCCTTTTCTCTGAGGGATATTTTATTGGCCGGGAGGAGTGTTTAGGGAAGAAAAGTATTGTAGGAAAGCTTCCTAGCTGCAATTCTCGCTTCGCAAACTCCTTTTGATCCCCATCTGCCTTGAATTTACCGACCTTCACTCCACTGCCTGCCAATTTGTCAGCCAACTCAAGGTAGGATTCCTCCATTCCCTGGCAGAATTGGCACCACGGAGCATAGAGAACAACAATCCATGGCTCCTTTCTGTTCTCCAATTTTAGCATGTTTTCAATTCCAGTCCTGCTCAAGTTGACCAAGTTCTTCGAATTAAAAATATCAGCAATTGTGGCTGACCCATTTGAACGAGTAGCTCCATTTCCATTGCCATTCAGTAGGGCAACATCATCCTGTTTCAGATTTCCTTTGTGAAGGCCACATTCCTTAGCTTTAGCGTCCTCCCACCACCATCTTCCTTCTCTCTCATGCTGGCCTGGAAGAACTGGTCTTGTGCAAGGCTCGCATCCAATTGACACGTACCCTTGAGAATGCAAGGAGTTCACAGGTACATCCATGGTTCGCAGGAACTTCCATACATCCTCTCCATCAACATTTGCCATTGGATTCCACTTGATCAGACTGCCAGCTCCACCATTTAGTCCTTCAAATACTGGGTCAACCTGGACAACAGGAATTTCAGACCGAGTGCCTGGGGATTGATCTTTCCTCTGGCCAGTGATCCAGGCACGTAGACCCTTAAGAGCCCTCCTCAAAGGTCTCACCTTCCTCACACGGCAGCACTCTTGGTGCCCGTCCTCGTAGAAAGAGAAAAGGCCCTTGCTCCTTACCAAAGCTTGGACTTCAACCGCATCAGGAAACATATACTCAATACGGATGCCATAGTGCTTTTCAACTGAGTCGAAGAATCTATATGTTTCGGGGTTCAACCTCCCAGTGTCCAGACTGAACACCCTAAAAGGTCTACCTGTCAGTTTCGCGTACTCTATCAAAGCAACATCCTCAGCGCCACTGCAAGGAAAGGAAGAAAGAAAAAAACTAGTCACTAAAAAGATCAAAATTCAAATAAACACAAGGCAATCCACCAACTAGTTTAACAATAAACACACGATAACAGAATTCCCTAAGCACAAAAATTATGATCGAGCAGTCCAATCTTATTAGTTCCACATATTACGCAAAATGAGCGGTTGAATGATTTCTTTTCATTCTAGCGTCTATTATTTCCCCTATTTTAATTCATTCTACCATTAATGAAACAGTCAACCAATAAAATCCCTTTCGCAGTTTTGCCAAACAGAAGCATTACATTCGGTAAACAAAAAATTCTTTGCGAAATGTAACTGCATATTTGAAATTAATCGTGCAACTTGAGCTATTAGTCAATATACCAATTAGATAAATCACAGGTTTGCAAAGTGAGGAAGACTGCACCTCAACAACTACATGTTCGATGATTTAAGAGAGCTACTACCAAATTGAAATATTTAAACTGAAAACAAAGCCAATAAATTCAGTTTACCTGAAAGCAATAGCTATATCATTGCCAAATTTCTCAAGAGCTTTATCCATAATCTCCAAAGGAGAAGACTTTTCAAGCTCCTTAGCCAGATGCTCAAAATCCTCCACCTCTACTGCTTTCTCTGCCAGCTCTGCCATATATCCCAACAGAGAACATCAGAATAAAAAATTAAAATAACAGAAATAATAATGCTCAAACAATTTGTTTATTTTCTTGCAAAAAGGAAAGGTTTTCAAACCAGACTCTGCGTCTCAAAGTTCATTAATTTTCCAAACAAGAGCAAGCTTACCAGGCTCAGAAACTGTTGCAGCCAGAGGTACAAGTGAGTCCTTCCTTTTAGGTTCCGCGTTAACCGGCTTCAACTGAGAGCGCCTCGAAGACAGATTCACAACGGCAGCCGGAGGACGATCCAACAAGCGAAACGTACCGAATTGAGGGGCTGAAAACCAGAAGTATAGGCCTTTAAAAAAAAGCCACAAAGCAACTAAATATGAAAAAGAAATAATCATTGAGAAAGAGCGTGTACCTTTGAAGTGAGAGAGAGAGGTAGAGCGGGCAGTAGAAATTGCAGCTGCGGAAGAGGAAGAGGAAGAGGAAGAGGGAGAGGACGTAACAGTGAAAGCCATAGTTGAAGATGAGGGCTGAAATGTAGAACTAAAACCAAATAACTGAAACAAAAGTGTTGATGTAAAATAATAGTTTGTTGTTCTGGAAATGCAAATTGAAGTCAATAGAGAAATGGGATTAAATAGGGAGCGAAGAAGAAGCGATGCACTAGGTTCATTGAACCTGGACAATATCTTGGAATAGTGTGGGTTCCATGCGTAATTGATGACGTGGACGGCTGTGATTCGATTCATTGCTTGCGTCACGTGTGGTGAGCCGAGGTACAAGGAAGACGCCCCATTTCTTCTCCTGGTCGAAATCATTGGACGTGTGTTGATTTTTATAACAACAAACATCCTCTTTTGTTTCTTCATTTTATTTAATTATAAGAATGCGAGTTTAGGTTTAAAAAATAAAATTATAATTTACAAGTGTACTTCTGCGAATTATGTAATCCTCCACGGCCTCACATCACATCCCTTTTGTGTACTTCTCTTCTTATCCTGAATGGAAAACAATGACAGGAAGCTATGTCTATGGCATCAAAGCCACATCTTAATTTTTCATTTTCTATGGATCCAATAATTCACTGTTGGACCCATTTATCTGCCATAGTTGAATATTAAAGTTGAAGCAAAAAAGAGTGTGCTTGCGGCTGGATCTTTCCGAGGGCCTTCTCGCAAATTGGAGGACCACGCAGTTGCTATCCATCACCCACTAGAGATTCTTATTCTAAAATAATTCCAGAATCTTGTAATTTAATTGGCACTACGATAATGCCCATTCACGAAAGCCAGAAGACACCAACTTGTATTGAAAAACTAAAAATACCAGTGTAATTGCTTGTCACAATTGAGTTCAGATTAGAAGAAAAAGGTCTGGCTCTTTGGGTTGTGAAGAAGCCTTATATTCTAGTGAGAAGTCGCATTCAACATAATTGGAACAATACATTCAAACGACAACTTGTGCATTGCAGGAGGGTAACTCTCTTTCCCTGAATATTTTGTATTATCAAGTACATTTCATGTTGAAGTTATTATAAAAATGGGCTGTGCGGTGGTCATGGCCATGGGATGGGCCTCCCTATAAAACCGAACAAACCAGTGTACAGTTATCACTACATGCCTGGCATCTACCAACATTCCAAATATTAGAATTTCATTCTATAATATAATCGATATTGTTACAAGTCATTACAATTATGCATCTTTTAAACCATAAAACACCTCCAGCGCAACTTTTCTTTTGACAAATATAACTGCACGTGTCTCACCTGTTAAACACATGTCTATATTTTTAACAATGCTACTTTGACAAACGCTCTTCTCATTTCTCTGAAACCCACCAATGAAATGCTCCCAACTCACCCCTTAACACATGATATCGGATAAGAATCAATTACTATAAATAACAGTCTATTTTCCTCTCCACTCACTTCCTTGCACAGCAACACTCTTTCTGGTAAGTACTCTCTTCTTCTCAAGTTTTCTTTAGGGTTCTTCTCCAAATTGAAATTTGTACCTTTGCTTCTTATCTTCGTTTAATTTTCCAAAACAGACTCGTGAAAATGGCTGCGCAGACTGCTACTCCAAATACCGAGCTCTTGGAATGGCCAAAGCAAGATAAGCGCAGACTCCTTCATGCCGTCTATCGCGTTGGTGATCTTGATCGCACCATAAAGTACGATACTTTTTATCATGTATTCCTTTTGGTTTCTTATAATTTTTTTATATCATGTATTCATGTGGTTTTTCTTATCTTTTTCCTTGTTTTTTTTTTAAAAATCATTTCGTATATTGATGTTTTCCTTTATTGTTTCTGATTTTGTAGGTTTTATACAGAATGCTTTGGGATGAAACTTTTGCGGAAAAGAGATGTTCCAGAGGAGAAATACTCAAATGCCTTTCTTGGTTTTGGCCCTGAAGAGACAAATTTTGTTGTGGAACTCACTTACAGTATGAAACTTTCATCTTTGTCTTTTCGTTTTGTTGTTGGTTTTTGGGTAATATGTCAAGTGGTTAACTTTTGGCTAGACTTGAGGAGGTTTCTTCCTTAACCCAAGTAATTTGTTGGAGACATGTGCTATCTTTATTGGATTTGTTGTGATTTGAGTATTCTGTTAAAAATATGTACTGAAAAATGGGAAAGATACAGAGTCTAGTTTAAGTTATGAAAGGAGTGAGTGGTCATGTGGTGTCAGGGAGCGAGGAGATACTGACGCTGATGTAGTAAATGATAATTTCACTTTCGAGTCTTAAGCTTACATAGTATAATAATAGTTTGGCTGTGATGGTAACTGGGCATTTTCAACCATACAATAGATTGTTGAACAAAATGGTAACTTATCACCTATAACATCTAAAATATCCCTTGGTTGCTGACTGCAGATTATGGAAAGACTTCGTATGATATCGGAACTGGTTTTGGCCATTTTGCTATTGCAACTCAGGATGTGAGTTTTTTATTTTTTTATTTTTAAAAACCTTTCAAATGTGTGTGATATTTGCTCAATTTTAAAATAAACTACAAATCTTGTTGACATCTAGCTCTACAAATTGGTTGAAGAAGTCCGTGCGAAGGGTGGTAATGTCACAAGGGAGCCTGGTCCAGTCAAAGGTGGAACCACCCACATTGCCTTTGTTAAGGATCCTGATGGTTATATCTTTGAGCTAATTCAAAGAGGACCAACCCCTGAGCCCCTGTGTCAAGTAATGCTCCGTGTTGGTGATTTGGATCGCTCAATCAAGTTCTACGAAAAGGTAGTTTGAACTGAACATTTTATGATTAAACTTGCGGCATTACTTTGTTTGAAGCTTATGTGACATGAAAGAAAGCTTGTGAGCATTGAATTTCAAAATTCAAATGCTCACAATTTAGAACTCTTTATGGTTTTAAGTTGGCTTGAGGGGGTGGTGGTAGTATGTATTTCTGCGCTGAAGCTTTGTGGCTATTACTGCATTTGGGTTGTGGGTAGAGGTTATCAGAGCATTTACTTTGATTAGCTCAAACATGAGTCTTAATTTTAGAATAACAATAATTGTTGCTAGCGTATTCTAAAGAAAATCATTTTACTCTAGGCTAGAACATTAACTATTAAATTGCAGCATAGGAGCTGAAGTAATAGTCCAATAACAGCTTGAACTTGGCTCCTGTTTGCTTTCTATCTGCAGGCCTTGGGTATGAAGCTATTAAGGAAGGTTGATAATCCTGAATACAAGGTGAGCACCTGTTGACTGATTTGCAATGCATCTGTTGGTAGTAGGTGTGCTAATTATCATTTTTGATATAAAACAACTTTTCTGGGTGTTCTAATTTTGTTAAACCATTTTGTAGTATACTTTGGCAATGATGGGCTATGCAGATGAATATGAGACAACCGTACTTGAGTTGACTTACAATTATGGTGTGACAGAATATACCAAGGGAGATGCCTATGCACAGGTTACTCAAATACCTTTTCCTTTTCTCTTATGAGGAATTCCACAAAATTTTGCTTTTATACATCCTTTAGTTCATAATCTTTTTACTAATTTGGCATGTATACAGGTCGCCATCAGTACTAATGATGTTTACAAAAGTGCTGAGATTGTCAACTTGGTGATACAAGAACTTGGTGGAAAGATAACTAGACAACCTGGGCCAATTCCTGGAATCAATACCAAAATCACCTCTTTCCTTGATCCAGATGGCTGGAAAACAGTAAGCTACCTTTATTAACTTCCAGATTCTACAATAGTTGCATTTGTATTCAGTATTTGAATTTTGATTGAAAGAAAAGGAAGTAGATGTGGCAATTTCTTGTGTGTCACTAGTGACAAAAAATTATAGATCTAAAAGTTGAAACCGATTGAGGTATGATTGTTGGGAGTGTTATTTGCAAATGTCAGCTAAGCTTTCGGGATTTTCATAATGAGTTTCATCCTATTGGTTGTTGCCTATCAACTTATTTTCTTGTCAAGTAAATAACCACAATACACGAAATGATTTAAATTTTTATTGACAGTGCTTTTGGAACGATACTATTATTGAGAACAACACATGTACAAATAAGCTTGTGATTTTGCTCTTAGATTGAGCATTGGCATGAATTTCAATGCATGTTAAATGGTAGTTTTATTTGGTATGATTTCTTATGTTGCCTTTTTTTCCTATTCTATAGTACATACCATGTGATTAGGTTTTTCGTTTGTGTTGATAGAGTTCATGTTCATCTTAATCTTCTTTCTTGACTCGTCATAGGTCCTGGTTGACAATGAAGACTTTCTCAAGGAACTTCCCAAGGACTAATTGCCAAGTTAAAAAAGGTTGGGTTCTGGTTGCACATGTCATCTATATGCTCTATTGTAGTATGAATAAATTGATACTCCTTCTAATGAAAGAATCAAGTAGTTATATTTAGCATTGCTGTGAGCCTTGTCAAACTTGTTACGTTCTGTTTGTGAACTATATCATGTTTGTATTGACGTGGTATCATATTATGGCTTTGTTTGCTATAAATTTCTACTTGGTTGGTGGTGTCTTTTTGTGACGCTTACGAGAGTCGTATAACCTGCGATGACTTCCAATGAGAGACGTGCTCCAATTGGTGGCTTAGAATTTGGAATTACGGGTCAGTTTTAAACGCACAAGAGAACATCACCTATATGCTTATTGTAAGGGCTCAATTGACCTCGTTTTTGCAATTGTCATATCACAACATTTGAAGTGGAAGGCCAACTGTTGTTTACGTTCTGTGGAGATTGCAATATATGCTTTTTATTCAGTCTTGTAGCAAAACTTTGATAAAGGAAGGGGAATGCCCCGAAAAAGTGTGATACTATCATATCTTAAAATGTTACGCCTACATAACGAACAAGTCCTGGTTTCCCCATTAGGGGATGAAAAGAATCATGGAAGGGAAGTGCAAATGTGTTTAGAGAGTAGAAGATCCTGCTCTGGATGCTAACAAGCCGCAAGCTTCCTGTAGATTCTCTTCCACTTCAGATTATCTTGGACGCATGATATATACAACAACAAAAGCTCAATTGTGTCTTTGTTTTAGTTCTGAGAAACCAAAACAACTGTGAGAATAGATGTCAAAGATGATAGCTTCTCTAAAGAGTTGTATCCATCGGGTAGCAACCAAGTACACGAAGAAATCTCGCAAATTCCTGCACCAAAAAAAAAAAAAAAAAAAAATATATATATATATATATATCATGGAATCCTGTATGTTTCTCATTCTTAGGACAACGGAAATAAAGATAAAAATTCTCAAAAAATAAATTTAAGCTTTATATAGGCAGTAGCTAAGAGCAGGGAACATTGATAAATGCATAAAACAGACCCTCCAAATGATGTAGAAATACAGAATAACACGAACAATATTTTCCAGCTGTAATAATTTATGTGATTCTACATACATCTGGCAGTTCAGGAATGCGATGTCAATTAGGACTCGAACAAGTTGCATACAAATGTTGTGCTTATCAATGGTTAGACATGCCAGAACTTATTTTGCAGAAGCTAACACCTATCTCTTGACATAGTAAGTGAAAAACAAAACCACCAAAAAATGCGACACAAACTGTCCGTAAATGCTCAAACTATGACAGCATACATGCCATGAACTGTCAAAAAGGCTAACCTGCAAATGTCCCAAAGCATTTTGAGCACGGGGTTCTGCCATGGAAGCTTCAAAGTCGATGTAAAACAGGTAGTCGAAGTACCTATTACAAGAAATGCATCACTTTTAAAACATTTCTGGATTGTTTTCTACATTCTCAGATTTTGGTTTCCAGGTAAAACGAAACACATAGTAAAATGCTTACGTCAGGTTTATAGAATCAAGGTCCCTATTGCTAAAGATTCATACCTTATCCTACCATCTTGTCTTCTAAACGTTATTTTCGTAAAGCTTTCAGTACTTCCAATATAATTAATTATACAAGCTAGAGGTTGAAAGGGCCACCAATGATCGTCTTTTCTCCTCTAAAAAGCAAACTTGGATTTTCAGCCACCTTTTTGGATAGTACAAGGAAAAATACATTACTTGAGTAAAATAATCTTTTAGTATAAAAATTTCATCAACCACAAGTTTCTTTAGGCAGGCACACATTGTGAATCACATTTGCTTTGTCGCTTTCGCTGTTCCACATTCCCATATTCTCTTTCCAGGAAAGGTACATGTCACTATCCGGTTTCATCTAGATGATTTTTCCGAGTTATTCACCTATATATGCACCGCATGCTCTACCGGCGGATCTATTATGTTATGCCAACAATAGGTTTAGTTAGTGGTTCACCTTCCATATATTATCACTTACTTGGCACTCCCTTTGTTAGAATCATCAACGACCCTCAAAGGCCTATTTTTTTGCGGCCGGCTCTCTATCTGGAAATATATGGGAAAATAATTTAGAGCCTTTGATAGAGCAGCAGGGAAACAAAAAAGCAAAAAATAGTTTAAAAAATTTTACCTTTGTCAAATTAATGCCCCTCAAAGCAAACACTGCTAATGCTTTGAATAGAACACCGGGACCTTCTTCAAGGGTAAAAACAATGCTTGTCTGGGCAGAGAGAGAACTTATGACCAGGTGCAAACTAGGAACGAAGGATGAATGAGCAATAAATGACAAGACTTGGTGACACGAAGAATACCTTATAAGGCCTGTCAGTTCCTGAAATTATAGGTTCCCTTGCAAGTATCAAAAAGCGGGTAACGTTGTCATCGTCATCCTGATTGATAATAACAAATCATATATTGTAAAACTCGCAAGAAGGAAAACTGTTATACATCTGAGGTGTTTGTAGACGAAAACTAATCTAACTCGGATTGGATTACACTTTGTTTAGGGGTTAGCCACATTAGCTAGTCAACACATGCATGAAACTTGAAGGCCTTTTGCAAGAACTAGTCTCGAGGTGTTCGCCAGAAAGCACACTACTCTGCAGTAGGTTTCTGCAAGCAGAAGTAGTGCCCAGCAAATCTAAGAATAGCCTACGTGTAAGAAAGATCGCATAAGCTACGAAATTAAGGGAATAACAATATAAACATTTCTGCCTCGTACAAAGAGCAGATCCATCCCGGAGTAACAAGAAAGGAAGCCCGATCTTGCCTTTTTACCCTCTTCAAATAAATCTAAGCAACTGATTAAAAATCTAGATTAAAACATCAGAAATACATCATCACAAGAGCCCCCTCTATAGGCCTCACTTCACCCAACAGCTCGGACAAAGTTTTGCTAGGATCATAGTTTGCATGAATTGTATTCATAATGCTCAAATAATACAAACTCCATAAAGACGGATTTGAACTGACTGCTACTGGGTGGACCAATAACGAAGGTGACATACATTACAGAACGGTGTAAGTGCGCAGTTTACGGCTGAGAAATCTATTATGCACAAAATCATAGGGAACTGAAGGTGAAGTAAACCTGGATTTTTTCAGCAAGAACGTGGAGACCATAGATTTCTGCTGCTCTCGCACTCGCAATGGCACCAATATTTCTGATGCCACCAGTAGCCACCATCTGTTACAAAAACTTTAGCATCTAGTCTATAAGTTGTCTGTTAAAAAAAATTACTTAGATTATCCTGAACAAGTACCTGAGCAGCTCCCGCAGTATCATCAGTGCTAACTCTAAGCACACCCAACTTGCTTAATGTCATCTCGCAGTGGGAAAGCGCCTACAAGTCGGAATATATTTAAGGAGCAATAAGAATTTGACATCAACATTATTGACTCCCAACATTGTTCTGAATAACCAATCAGGCTCATAGTAAATTTTCCATGCTACGGACTCCAAAATTAGAAAAATAAACGTGATTGTAAAAATTTGAAGCAACATTTTACTGTCCATTTTCAGAGATAAAGCCATTATGACCAGGGTAACAATCCTTTAGCCAGCATCCTGCAAAGGGTGCTGGTTAAAATTTTAAAGGCGCTCAATTTACAAACCAAGACAAGAATGACAGCAACTAGATCAGATCTTTGGCTTGATTAGTGCCTGTTAAGGGAAAGGGTTGCAACAAATAGAAGTGACAAACCTGGGGATGACTCAAAACTTGTTTCAACTCCTCCTTTCGTACACCTGGCAGTCCCAACAGACAATGGTTGACTGCCATCTGGACCTCTCCTACTATATGCAGCCTATGGCGAAGAAGTAAGTCATAATTGCGGTGGATGCTGCCACCCAATGAATTCTCAATAGGGAGGACTGCTTTATCCACTAACCAGAGTTCCACGGCCTGCTCAGTAAAGTGCAACGAATACAAACATGATAAAACTGCATATCAAATTAATCAGTTCAATTAAAATTAATCATACGTAACAATTAGATGAACCTTGAATGCAGCTTCAAAATGTTCACAAGGGACAGTTTCACACTTGGGGTATGCTTTTAGTGCAGCAGCCTCACTATATGCACCTGCTATTCCCTAAATGGGTACCAAATCCAACGTAAGAATCATAACAGAGAAATGAATATTTGAGTCAGCTAAACTATGTAATACCTGATAAGCAACCCGTACTTTTGTCCCACCATCAGGAATTGAAGAAAGATCTGTTGCTGATAAGGGTTCTGCCAAATCACAGCACAACGCAAGGTGGATCCTTTAAGATTTACTTTGGTTCTAGAAATTTCTGAAATTAATAGTTATTGCATTTTGTAGCTAACAACTACAACTGAAATCTCCCACATAACTCCATTAAAGCTACAAAATCCGGATAACAAGGCAAATGATCCCATGGGATAACATTATTTGCCTCTTAATACATGTTGAGAAGTTGGTGAAAATAATAGGAGAATGGATCCTTAGTCCAACTATACGGCAAAGCCATAGCTTTTCTTACAATACATGTACAGCACAACGATTACTCTGTAACTGTGGACACGATAAGCATTGCAGAATTTCTTATAAATTAGTAAATTACTTCCTTCGTCCCTCTTTTAACCTTATTCCTTGAATTCTACTAAAGTTATATTCATCTTAACTAATTACCATTAAAATGATATTAAGGCAAACTGCGATGGACTTTTTGAAAAATCAAGAGTTAAGTAATCGTTTTCTTGAACTGCGTGAGAAAGTGAAACGGAACAGACGGGGTTTTATTCCTAACGCAAAAGTTCAAACAAAGAGTCATAGTACAGCTTCCAGCCTATCGCCTTAAGAAAGTAAGAAGCGACAATGTTTGGTGAACCTAAAGCTACAACAATTTCAATGGAAAGGAAACCATCATCATTACAAGCCAGACTGAAAAATCATTCTACATTGTATAATAACTCTATGTATATTGGAATTCAATTTCGGACAAGAATTGTAGTTTAACCATACATAGGATTACATGCCCAGTTTTATTAAACATTAAAACACTGAATTGTATAACTTAAGAACTAGTAAATACTATACATTAATTAATTTGGAATACAGCCTTTCAAATGAAAACTAAATACAGGTGATGAATATAAAAAAAAAAAAAAAAAAACCATAACCGAATAACAAACTCACTAGGAAGAAGATTCAGATCCTTGTGGAAAGCACTGGACTTGGTCTCCTGAACCTTGTCAATTGCTTGAGAAGACTCTACCTCAGGAGTGGAAGGCTTCTCATCATCAACGGGGATGATGGCTCTTTGAGCTAAAACAGCTGAACAACAAAATTCGCCCTTAGGACTATCAAAATTCCTATAGCCCCTCAAATCCAAGCCAAACCCATACCTTGTATTCCCCAAATCTGAACCACCAACATTAGAATAAGGCCTTGTTGGGCTAAACCAGAGGGATCCACCAGCCCTCATAGCCATGAAAGACAACTGAATATTTCAGCAATGCAAATAATGAAGACAACAGTAAAAATGCCAGGAATGCATACAAAAGGAGAAGGGTTATTGGTGAAAGGGTTGTTGGAGGTTAAAGGGTTTTGGTGAAACTCAACACAACAACAACAGCAATGTCAAGGAAGGGAGGGATGGCAAATAATTGACTCAAGGACTCATTGGGCCCACCAAAGGGGGCATTAGAAAAAACACATGTATGAATCCTAAAATCCTGTGCTTTTTCTTGCCTACTGTAATGTAAATGAAGTAAAGAGCTGATTGCGCAGCTCCTTCTTTATGTTTTAAAATAAAACATCTGCTGTGTGTAGATGAGTAGAATGAGAGGGAGGAAGAGAGGTAGGTGAGTAGAATGTTGGCTACACGTTTTCTCTCAAGTTTATACAGAGAGAAGAAAGAGACTTGGCGAACTGGATAGCAAAAGGACGGACAGCTATGCAAACTTTTATTATTAATAATGTTGTTTTAATTTTTCTGAGCAAGAAGATTGAAACTTGTGTGTGAGAGGAGGGAATATATGTGGTTTGATACCACATGGGAGTGTGAGGAGCGAGTGCATGTGGAGCTGAGCGGAGCGGGGCAGAGCAGAGTGGTATATCTTATTCCATGCCTCTAACATCGTTCGGACATTTTTGGCAAATAAAATGAGACTTACAGCTGCAGCCATTTCGGCTTTATAATGCTAATTGCCACCTAACAAATTTAGGTACCTTATACCTAAGGGCGTCAGGGGTAGGCCCATGTATGTTTTTTCCTTCTTGGATATGATTTTCTTCCCTTTTGGTGCTTCTTATCAATCCATTAGATTCATTTCCAGCAGATTGTTACCATTTTTGTACCATCTCCTTGTGTGCTGTGGTGGTCTACTAGTGCCGCCCACTAAATGCTAACCAGATGGAACGAATAAGCACTTGGTTGTTGATCTATTCATTTACTTGCATTGCATTCCTCCTTTCTCAAGTTACAAATATTCACCTCTACTTCATATGAATGGTATTTAAACTGAAACATGTGTGTTTACCTTTTATAAGAAAATGTACAAAGTTAATTATTGATGTATTAAGACGGCTCAACAACTTACAAGTGGTCAAACCAAAAATGGAATTCCCAAGCTCATAATAATATCATTTAATGAGTCATCAATGTCATTATCACTAAATATTTTATTATTTAAGACTAACCTCAGTTTCATTTGGCAAACCTGAGATCATGATCAATGAGAATCAAGAAAACATTTTTTTACATATAAGCCAGTCTCCTATGTATCTCTACGTCTGGTATAGATTTGACGTATGGCTGGGGAAAGGAAAGACATCTTTCAGTTGTGATGGTGCCTGAACTATAAAAACTCAGTAATAACATGTAAAATTATAATGGTCAGAAAGAACAGCATATATAAAGTAGAAGATGCAACTGATCCCCTCGTTTACATGCTTATAAAGAAACTTAGATAGCAATCAGTTAATTTTTGAATAGCTGCAAAGGAAAAGCCAGACAAGTACATGAAATGGGTGGGGGACCTTTCTACTTGCTTGTAATCACATGCTGACATCATTCCATCACACGTAGAATGATAGATGATTTTGTGCAGAGTGTAGTTGGCACAAATAAAACACTTTGTGTTGTGTGGTGGTCGTCAAAATGGCGGGTGAACCAAATATCATTCTTTTGCTTGAAGCCAACTTCGAAGGGCTTTGCCACAACCTAAGGCTGAATCAAATGATGAAACATGACGGGCCAAATCATTAATGATGGCCCAATTAGCTTTGAAAGAAGTTGAGAAATCTTTCTCCAGCCTTTTCCAGTTTGATGGAAATACCTTCATAGATCGTATTGGACCACGCACACAATTGGTGACTGACGAGGAGATTGAGATGGCATTTTATGTAAGCTAAAACCTCAGTAAGAATATAATCTATACCAAAGATTGCGCAACACAGTAACGGGGGAATACTACAAGTTTTTTCCTGCATATGGAAGGAAGGGATCGAACAACATTAAACAATAGTATTTCAAGGAAACAAGAAGGAACAAACAGGAACTAGTAGCCGACTTGGAGCAAAGAGTCAAGCCAGAGGTGTATTTTATAAATAAAAGAAATGGAGATTCCTTACATAGGTTGCTTCACAAGGGGGAAACAGGTGAGTTGGCAATTCTGCTTTTAAAAAGTTGAGAGAATGATGCTAAAGACAGCCCATCTATAGGGTGGCCCCTTTTTCTTCTCATCTGCTTATTAGCTATTTCGGCATTTGAATCATTTTCCATCCAAGTTCCTCAGGTTTATCACCATCCTCTATCGTTTCCAGGTACACTCTCTCCCTGTCCCGCTTCATTAGCCATCTAGATATGCTCCTTTATGATTTTATTTTACTAAGCTGAAATGTTCCACCTCCCTAGGATTTTCCTTTTAGCGAAATTATAGAATTATTTTCCTTGTAAATTTTCATACAACAACAGATCCAGATCTGTTCATATGCTTGCTGCATATAAGGCTAAACGCTTGCTTCTTTGGTTCCATACCTTCCTTTTCCTATGCATGCAAATGATATGGGTTCCCCGTTACTGATTTTCTCATTGGAATCTTGGTTTTTATCTTGCAAAAGCAGGAGAAAATGGCAAGCGAGGCACCAAGCTGGGCAGATCAATGGGGTGCAGGAGGCTTTGGAGCCATGACAGAAGACGACACCACCAACAAGAAACATACAACCGACAACACCAAGGGTGATGGCAAGCCTGGATTAAACAAAGCTAAAGCAGCCGCATTGATGGGAGCACAAAAGATAAAAAGTGGAGCATCTAACAGTTTCAAATGGGTTAAAAGTAAATGCCAGAAGAAAGGATCACCCAAATAATCAAACATAAGAACTACTTCAGATTCTTGTCATATTAAAATCCTGTTGTTTAGGCAATTTTCTCTTGTTTAGTTCTATATTGGTTGCATCATATGTTATGACGCAATCATTCGTCTTGTCATTCATAGCCGTGCATCATCAGTTATAAATCCTATGCTACCGACTTTCCAGGGGCGCCACCCACAGCAAACACAATTTGGGCTCAAATCTATTCACACGATGAATCATCGGTTTTAAATTCACGCACCAAAAGAAAAACTTGAAGTTGCAACCTTGGAATTTTTCACTCACAATTACATTTAACCATAGCAGCTCGGCCAGGATCTCGTTTGCATCTTTAAACAGAAGAATTCAAAATGATATCAAAACATAACATTAAAAACTTAGAAATTGGCAAGGAAAGAGTATTGTTTTCAAATTCCATTCGTTTAGTTACAAAGTCAACTTCTTCGAATATTGTGGTGACCTTAAAGCAAATGAAAATAAACAATATAGATGAAAAGACCGGACTTGAAAGATTGCTGAGAATTTACATCTACCACAACACCAATAATCAGTTGCTACGGATAGTATCCAAAGGTATTCTCCCCACTGTAAGTCATGTAAAGAAAACCATCTTCATCCTTATTGTCTTCATAGATTGCAGACATCAATGCAGCTGCAACAAGAGAAACAATATTATTGCTCCAATCCATACACAATGATCGATAACTTGGCAGTGTAGAGCAAGAATGTCACTCACCGGTTGGCGGTAAAGTGTTCTTCACAAAGACAAAAATAGCCTTTTCAGCACCAAGCTTAATTCTTTTGCGCACAACATAGACAAACTGCCCCACAGTCAAATCAGCTGGCACAAGATATCTGAATTCACATTACACAGAACAGATCAAACTTAAAACCAAAACATTTGGGTCGGAAATGCGGAATAATCAAACCCTAGAATGATAAGTTAGAGAACTTTCCAAGCCACATCTAAGAATTTAATTTTGCACTTTCCATACGGCTTACTGCATGAATGGATAGATACCAAATCACGACACGTCACATACATAAGGTACTTTCAGAAGCTTAATAATTCTAAAGATTATTCTGTAAATATTACTATAAATGCCTAAATTAGCACGCAAGGTTGATGTCACAAACCAGATGAACTTTGTTAACTGATTAAGCGAACAATCTATTCAGGCTCATCGCAATGCTACTAGACTAGGCAATGCAACAAGCTTTCCAAAGATAGGATAAACAGAGTTGCCTAAACACTCATATATGAGCAATAGGATGCGAGAGAAGACAGGGTAAACGAGAGGATAATACTGACTTCTTTTTATCAATATCAGGAACATCACTCCTTTCAGCCTTTTCAACAATCACCTGCATTAAATGCGATCCCAGAAGACATGCACATTGCTTAACATGAATGAAAGAGACAGATCCCATATTAAGATAAGTTCAGAAACAAAATCTTACAGGTATTCTATCAGGATACTTATCTCTGATGCGAAGAGCTTCTGCTTGCCTCCGCTCTAAATGGTAAAAGAAAGAAATTAGAAACAGTGTTGATAATCAAGAAAACAACCAAAAAAAAAACTAAAGTTAGTCCTTATAATTCACAAAAATACTCACAAATCCTACACCACAGAAAAAAATTATACTCTGTCGTGTATGAGAATATGAAAAGACCAATTATTGAAGCCATTATATGCTTGGGAAGCAAAAAGAAACAAACAAATTAATAAAATTCCAATACCAATTTAACAATCCAGCTTTTAAATTCCATACTGCTACAACCAAAATCTTTATCAAATTATTTTGAACAGAAGAGAGACAAGTTGGCGAGAAAACATCGAGCAACACTAACCGCTTAATTAGCCTCTAAAACAATAAACAGTGACTGATATAAGCAATCAGAGCAGATATCAATTACCAGAACTTTTCGATCCAAATAATAGTAATTATAGAAACAACAACAACAACAAATAAACCAAAAAGAAAAGTGAAGAGACGCGAACCCAAAGGATGTTCAAGCTTGAAGGAACTTTTAGCCATGGGGACAATGGAGTATCGATTACACCTTTCTGCGAAGTTAAAACATGGAAACATCTCAACCACGCAAAATTCACTCACCAAATTACCAATTAAGCACAAAGAAATTCATCAAAAACAGGAAAAAAAAAGGTAAAGAAAATAACAGAGAGAAGAACAAGACTATAAGGAGAGAAACTTCTGATGATACCGAACAGGAACGAGAGAAAGAGGGTTGAAAGAGAATAAGATAGATTGATGAAATTAAACTAAATAGAAAAAGAAGGTTAAGGAAAAGAAGCTACCTGAAGGGTGGGCAAAATCAATAGTAGGTGTTGTGTGTTTGGATTGGAATAGGCTGTGCGTCCGTCTATCTAATGTAGTCCCAGAAACTGCTTCAAGTTTGGATTTGATTGCAACACGGAATCTAATTTAAGATTCTTAATTAGGATTATTTAACTGTTGTGTTTTTGTTGTTGGTTGGATTACCTCCTTTTGGAGCTAATTTGGCTTCTGGTTTTGTAAAAGCGACGTCGCTTTTCTCAGTTTCGGAACGTAGGGCACTAGGCCTGTGTTGGGTGGGCCACCTTTCTCCTGATCAGATGTAATTACTTTTAATAATCATATCAAAATATAATCTAAGATGGAAGCAAAAATAGTATTTATCTGGAGATTGAATACAACACAGTAGAAGATGAACAAAAAGGGTTAATAATTTACTGATGACATTATTAGTAAAAAAAAAGATTCAAAGAATATGGAATGTCTTCTCATAGGATGATAGAGATGTCAAAGAAAGGAACTTGTCGCATTAAAATTTCAAGAATTGTTTAATTGAGCTAAAAACTCCATTATTACACACCATTTTACAATAATTATAGGCCTACAAGGTACTGCTGGGTGGTCCATGGTGTCAAACAACTTCAACGCCCACTTAAATTCCCAGCAAACACTCCCTTGTCCCTCTCCTATACATATTACGCTTCTTCCTCTCATCTCCCTCTCTCTCACCCTCTGCTTGTCTCTGACCTTCCACAAATATCCTTATATATACATGGGTCAGTGTTGTTCTTTATCATCGTCACAGATATCGTCCCGGGATCAAGATTCTTCGAGCTTCAAGGAAAGATGGCTGCTTAAGGTTAAGGAGAAAAAGTCTAGGTTCTACTTATTGACGAGGTGCATAACAATGTTACTATGTTGGCAGAAATACGGCGAGTAATAATGCTATACCCCCCCGACTATGTATATCATTTATTATATCTTTTGCATCAACTTTTAGATTATCGTCTGCGTGGCAATGCATCAACTATAATGGTACGTACCTGAGAGCGCGTTCGCCATCAAGATTACTTCCAGTTCTTTGTCGATGGTCAGGAAAATTAAGGATGATTGCTCTTTGCCAACTTCTGCTTCATTGCTTAAGTTGTAGGTGTATACATGTAATATATATGATAAAGAAAAAAAAAACTGGAGACCTTTCAAGTACAGTTGCATGTGCGGGCCGTCTCTGTGTTCTTCTGAAATCATTGTATTTTTAAATTTCAAGTGGCAGCAAGTATCAAAATATGAATTCTTGAACTAGTCCAGTGTATAGATAACATGGTTTAGATAAGCAATGTAAGGGGTCTATACATAGTCAATGGAATGGTCGAAAACCGAGAGAGCATGGAATTAAATTTATGCATATAAATAACAAAGTCTTGGGCTTAAATAGAAGAAAGGGGAGTGGGATGATGCAGATGCAGGGGAATCACGTGAAAACATTGATAATAGAAGTGGGGGCAGTTTTTCTAAATTTAGTTGTTTTGCAGTAAATGAAGGGTACAAGCATTAATGTCCATGGGGCAGATCCAGGGGGACTGCTACTGCATTTTCAGTGACACTAAGGACGCCAGATTTTCGCTTTAACCAATCAAACTCCCCTTGCTCTTTGCTTAATTACCTTTCTCTCTTATTTCTTGCTCCAAACACGAGTAAATTGCATTCCATTTTTAAGTTGAATTATAGATAAATTCTACTTCTACTGCTAAGCTCAATCAGGATGAAAATTCCATCTCAATGACCATGCGGCTCAGAGCTCAAAGGGTCGACCTGAGAAGTTGAACTGTTAGCGGTCTTGTTTGCTATAAATAAAATTACCAGAGATGTTTCACTAGGGTTTTGTGCCGCAGGGCATGTTCCCGTTTTTTAATTCGGTAACAGTGGCTGCGCTGCGTTGCACTTAATGATGAGGGAGATGCATATCCTTGATTTAAGCATTCAAATCTTTGTAGAATATGGCTACTGTCACTATACGTAGCCAGAAATAAATGCTCATGTCTCACGTTATGGTTAATGCGGATTGGTGAGAGCAGAGATAAAATACCCATGGCCAACGGCTACGACGATGGAGACCCTTCCATTTTCCTTTCCTTTCCATTCCATGGTTGGTTTTAGTTATGAGCAGAGATGCATACACAGAATTAACAATGGCAATGGCTACTGAAGTGCATACTGGGAGTTCTTACGTGTGTGGCCTAAAACACCATGTTCGTGTCAACTGCTCATACACCCATCGGCTTAAATTTATAGATGAAAACAAACAACAAAGATTGATGGTTTGAGATATTTGCTCGGAAGAAATGATGTTACGTTGATGAAGAAATCAAGGATTATCTGATGCAACAACAAAGATTGATAATTTATTAGAAGGATTGAGACTGACTGAGGGTATATGGATCTAACATGTAAGATTCGTTGAATATTAATTATGCACAACTTGCCTTTATTTTATGGCTAAAAATGGTACAGAGATATTTGCCCCCCCAACCCGGTCAAATAATGGATCGCAATGTCCCCATTCACATCCATGTAACTTTAGCTACCTTTTAATTCCCACCATCGTCACACAATTGGGACTTGTTTATGGCGATGCTGCTAGCTTATATATATAAATAATGAGAGTAGACAAATGCATTCGATGGATTCTATGTCAAAGAAGATTATGGTCCCAGGATAATGGAAACCTGAGCTCTCTTTGGAGATGTTGCTGGTTGAATCAAGTTTATCAGTATCTTAGAACATGGGACAAAAGCTAGAAATTAAGTATACCCACCATGAAGACTTTTTTGAAATCCAAAGGGTAGCTAGAGGCACCATAAACTTGGCCTTTCATAAATACAAATTGAAAGCTTAAGGGATCTTCAGAGAGCTTTTTTGCGTCGTCTCTAAAGACTTTAAATTTAATACACCCACCACTTTTTTGTCGTTGGGTTGGTAGCAAATTTAATGCAAATTTGTTCTTTGCTAAACATCCCATCCCTCTTTTCTCTTTTAACTCTCACACTCCCCTTAAATAATCCTCATCCTTCACTTCCATCCCCCCCCCACCCTCTCTTCTTCCCCTTGCTTTTTTATTTTTATTGTTTTCCTGCATTGCTTTATGCGTTCAGTGCCATTCTTCCATCTCGTCGCTGTCTATTCTTGTTGAACGCGGATGGGGGGAATCTCGGCTTTCCATATTCTAAACACTGCATTTTAGAGTAATGATAATTGGGTTTCTATATTTGCCATACGAGATATTGGTGCGGTTCAATCAGAGAATAGTATTCTATATATAGAGTTGTGTTGTTTGATTGAGCCGTGCCAATATCACGTGTTACTTTTGTGTGCATGTATATGTGTTGTGTGTAATATGATTGATAGTTACTCTTTTATTAGATATGAGCCATGCCTAGTTCACATGTCACCATGCCAAAATCACATGTCTTTGCCTTCCAACTAGCCTCTTCTTTCTCCTTTTTCTTGCCCAATACGCTTTTTTGTGGTACGCCTTGCTTTCTCTCTTTCTTCTGATGGACGTCCCTTTGTCTTTGTATCGACGATTAGTCATTCCACCACGACTGATTAATGCTTGATTTTGGATTTAATGACTTTTGTAGAGTTTGATTATATTCATGTTTTGGAAGCATTACTGCTGGCTCCATCTGATATATGGATAAAACGGCCTTAGGTTTATTTCATTTCAGAAATCGCTTTTGGGTCTAATTTTATAAAATATGGGTGGCCATTGTTTAACGTAGCTAGCTAGTTTCCTGTGCCCACTTCTCCACTATTATTTTTCTGGAGACTGGCCTGCTTATTGCACCAAACAACCCCTCTAGAGGCAAGGCTTGAAGTAAATTGTAGGGATAAATTCAGGTTAAGGAGAGCATAGCAGTCACAATCATCACATTTTGAAATGTTATAGAGTTGGTAAATTAAGTCCTAAGACATTCTGAAAGAGTGAATTGTTGGCACAGTACTTTCTCGCCATCAATGTATACATGACACAATAAAATGAAAGAAATAAGGTATATCAGTTTGTCCTCTTTCATTTAAATATCCAAATCTTCTTTTTCATTATTGTTTTGGAATATAAAAAAGCAGGGGAATGGCGCTAGGAGCGTTGAGTGTGGTAGGTATGGTTCAACAAGAGACATTAAATTGTCTCTGCAATTGATTGTTCCTTCTGCATAAAGCTCGACTACTTTGTTGACAAACCGATTATATATCTATTCAGTAGGTATCAAAGATTCCATCTTCTCCCTCTCATTATTAAACCTCCCTTTCTTTTTTTTTTAATTCAAACTTTCAACCAAAACCTTTATGTCGCCCACCTTTCCTCCTCACTTCATATACTATACGAATATACATACACATATTCCTGTTCCAGGCCTTGTCATTTTACCATATGTCTTGGAAGGATATGCTCCTGCCTTGCATTCATGTAACCTTACGCCCCAAGGTCCCTTTTTTTTTTTTTAATAAGTACCCCCCGAGATCTATGTAGCAAACTCCTCTCCTTAATCATGTTCTTTGTACATTTGGCCCAGAAGAAAAATGACTTTCCTTTCCACTGTTTTCTTCATTCAACTTGAAGTCGAACCAAGCCAACCTATCCCTTTACTGCTCCAAAGTTCTCATGAGTGTTCGCAAGTGAGATGAGTGAATATTTTGGAATGATCATGTTTGTTAGTTTTTCAACTTTAGACTGTCTGCTTGTTTGGTGGTATTGCTTGCTTGCTTTTTAGTTTCTTTTTCTCCTTTTACTTTTTCAATTTTCAATTTCTGGTCTTGTTAGGTGTGACCAATGCAACTCTGCAATACTTACCTATGGTTATATAGCTAATCAACTCCTTTGATCTGATGAATTGATGCTTTTATGCCATCTAGTTTGCAATGGATCTCAACTTGTACAAACACATTACCGGATTTTGCTTGCCCTTTGCATTTGGAACAGTTCGGTTGGCAATTCTAAGGCTTGTTCCTTTTACTGTTTTCTTTGGAATCAATCTAACCAGTACAGAAACACAGCTCAAGCATGAAACTGAAGATGCCAACGAAAAGCTGAGAACAGGCGCTCATGATGATAATTAAAAGAGAGAAGAAATAAAAGCTATTTACATGCTATAATCATTTATGAAGTAACAAAAGGCAGAAAGGTGCTGCCTATAAAGATTTACAGCTTATTGGTTTATAGTGGACATGGCAGAGAACCAATACTTCAGTCCTCTATCCGTTTAAAGAATGACAGTAGTAGTCTCATTTCTTTCGTTCTTGCCGCTGTCTGGGTTCGCTCTCCTAGCCCAAAATGGAGGACGATCCACAGCCGCTCATCGACACCTTTCTTTTTTGACCTTTTCTCCTATTTTCCTTCTATGATTGGGTAGTATTACATACATTTTCTGAGCCCACGTAGGCAAATGTCAAGAAGAGATGAAGATATTCTGTTCTTCCTCAAGTATATAAGAATATGCCAGCTGACCTCTTTCAGAAGCTTGCATTCCATAAAGCATTCTCATCTTCGCCACAGCGCTTGTGAACTTCCATAATCCTCTCAACAGACTTGCAGATCCCGCTACATCTCCAATCAAAAGAAACAGCACAGATGTTGCCTAGCTGAGCCTTCCACTCGCAATCTGCAGGTAAACATCAAAAAAAGAATCCTGTAAGCAACAATGACCTTTTATATCTTCATTCTAACACAACGGGTATAGTGCAAATATATTTAAATCCAAGCTCCTGCCTGTCAGAAAATGTTGTAGTGTTAGGTGGCTATGTATTTGATTCGGAGTTGGTGTCTAAAACACAAATATATTTAGATCCAACATCTGAGTCAGATTCAAGAATTTTTCTTGTTTTAAATAAAACCTAGTTACTCAAAGTATTGAAGAAACTATGAGAAAGATAAACTCTTGTAATCCAGTTCGTTTCAGTTTCAATATTTAAACGTACAAGTTATGATTAAGAGATACGAGCTCTTCACTGCTCCTACCATCATATATGAAATTGCAGCTGAATCTTTTTGATTTGTAGGTTCAAGTCGCAGAGTAGTTATACTTGATTGATGCCATAGTCATTAATCTTGTTTCGTTTCAAGATATCTCATCCTAGTGCTAATAACAAAATGAATATTTGCAACATATTTTTACTTAGTACTATAAGTATTTTCAAATATGAGTGAATATTCATACAATGAACACAAGAGGGTATTGGGACTATAACTCTACTACATGTCTTTCAACTATACATGTGGCATACATGGGATACTTCATTTATCATTATTGAACGGTTCAAACATCTAACATTCCTTCCACTTATCTTATATCCTATTGATTGCTAAGGTGGTTCCATAAATTTTATTTAGACCCCTTATTCACCCCATCAAACCATACTCAAGTACAATTTGTGTTAAATAGTGTAAACAAATTTACCTGGAGGAGTGCCGCAACAAAGTCTCCTATCATCCACATGCTCCACATCTAAACCAATAAACCAAGATCCTAGTGAAACGTCTTCGTTCGCATATTTGTGCAGCACATGGCTGAGATGATGAGGAATAAAGAATTAGCACAACATATTCTGTCCATCCTAAGAGGAGAGGCGTGAAATTTATGTTGGGTTAAAGACTTGAGATGCCAAGGAACTTACTGGTTCACTGAGATGTAGGTTGCCAAATCTTTCGATATGGCATAAAGTTGCCCGGTAGCATGACGAAAATACTTGTTTCCCACCTCTCCAAATTTCCAAAACTCTGGTTCGTGGTATCTCACTCCTCTAAATCATGAATAAGTTAGAAAATGCATCCTATAGATGAAGACAACAAATTCAGAAAAAGCTTACTCAGCTTACTTTCGAGCAAGTACAGGACCAGATTTCATGCAGCCAACATAAACCCGCGGTTTCATACGATGTCCTGCTAGAATCATTCCAAGTGTTGCTGCGAATAAATTCCAGTAGACAGTACATATGTTAAATAATTCATATAAGATATCCATTAATCCTCATTCTTGTGGTAACATAGACCCACAGAGTATATCATTCATGCTTCAATACAAAACCCAATTTGAATGCATAATTATTCAAGCAACTTTACTACATTAACTCGGAGGGAACCAGATTGTAGAATGATAAAATTGTCCATTAACAATTGTTATCACATCCACGTCAGCGTGGATATAGGCTATAATTGCACTTTGTATATTACATCATCATCAATTTGGCTTTACCTAAATTGACATGAACATCATCGTCAACTTTAACATAATACTCTGCGTCCCATAGAGCAACAGCAGTAGCAAAATAAGTCCTTGTCTTGGCTGATAATTCCAAATAGCCCTCAACATGGTCCTGCCCACCCAGAATGACAAATAACTAATGAATAACTATTAAAACATCTTTCAACCTATTCTTTCACCATTCAAAAATGTAGAAGGATCAGTTCCGATACAATGCAATTAATGTAACTGTAGCATTAAACCACTCACCAGCCTCAGAAAATCTCCGTTTGTCATTTCCTCTGCTTCAACAGCTCTATCGAGAATGCCACCAGCTGTTGAGCTACAGACAGAATACTTGTTTACTAATATTCACCCTTTCAAAACACACTCTAAAACCATCTATCTTCGAGCATCAAGCATAAGCACCAGTAGTTTGAAATGAACAGGGAACCATGCAAACCCATTACAAGTTTTCTGCGAGCCCCTATTTTGTTGATTATAAAGAACAACACGCCGGATATAGAATTTCACAGAAACTCATGGAAATTTGAGAAGATATTGTTCCTAAATATAATGAACAATGCTTTATATCATCACAAGTTTGATTGTCTTGGCCCTGGATTTGTTTTGCAGGTCCCTGTTTATTGTGGCTATGTAAAACTTTCAAGATAAACCATGTCACACACCAAATCCTATTTTAGTGTTTCTGCATAAAATTGGACCAAACCCACAAAACTCGGCCATTGGAGAATAATTGTTCAGAAGAAATTGATAAAAGGACCAGCATAAAACCAAACGATTTTTAGTGCAACCCAGAAATAGTACAATACAAGAAAAAACAAAATATAGATAGAATTTCACCTGTGACCTATAACAAAGCGAATGATTATGCCCTTCTCCTTCTCCAACTTCTTTCTTTTCTCACCATGTGGCATCCAACTTGCACGGACTGAATCTCTTCGCTTCCGGCTGCTAAAAGCTGTGTTAATTCCTATGACCATGAAATGTTTCCTTCTTGAATTTCCTGCTGGAGGAGAGCCATTTGATAAAGATCGATACTTTGCCTTAGCAGCTGCCAATTTCGTCTCTAAGAATGAAATCTTATTATCCAGTGTTCTGCATTTGTTACACAACAAAATGGTTTCTGTTTAAATCAATAGAATCTCGGAATTGACATGTCATGCAACAAATTTCAGCACAGCTTACTGGACTGCATCCTGAGCCCCTGAAACTTGCCTGAGACTGTCACTGTATTGATGATTTGCATCCTTCAGGAAAAAAGGTAAAAAGTTTAGCGAAAACATTGTAATTAGCATTTCAATCGAATGAATATAATAAAAAACAATATGCTGAATTTACAAATTGTTCTAACAACTACTGACAGAGAAAGATACAAAGTCATGTGAAAAATAGAACATCTATCACAAATTTCCAACAATGGTTATAATAGCAATAAAAGCAAAGTAAAAATATCTCTATTTGGAAGAAGCATTCCTAGCAAAACTACCCATATCCATAGTTACCCAAAAATAGCAACACAGAATATATTGATTGACCATCCAATTAAGAAGGTTGATTTCCAAATTTCAATCCGACCAAAGAAGCAAGTTAAACAGATTGAAATGGTTGTAGGTGATGGTTTAAAAGCAGTAGCTATATGCTTACAAGATCGAGATCACAGTCCTCAGACTCCAAATTCAGTCGTTCTGGCAATGTCCACATCCTGATATAAAATTAATTCGATGCACAAAATGGAAAAGTAATCAATTTCACATGCATCAGAAAGTTCCAAACTCTGTAGACTGCAGTAATACGAAATAACTTATCGGAAAATACTAAATTCTCAGAAAAGGAACCTTGCTTACAAGTATACCATACTCAAGAAAGATAAGAAACAGTGAAAGTGAATCAAATATGGATGAAAACCAGCACTCATTACAATAATCGGAGTGGGGTAACAATATATGTGAAAAAGCAGCACACTGGATGGTTGAATTTAAACAGTTAAAAGTGTTTGATTTTTAGTCAATAACAAATGTAAGATAGTTTAAACCTAATTTCTTCTTCCACGATACATTTGCTACCAAAACTAAGAAAAATGATGAAAATGAATGAAGTGAAGTGGACCTCTGACAATGTGTCCACAATTATGAGCAAAGGCGACACTTCTGAACTTTCCTAATAGAACATGCTTCTTTTTCCAAATTTTGGACAGTGTCGGTGGAGACGCTTTAATCAATAAGATCACTGAAATCGCAACCATTTCATTCCAAAACAACCCAATTCATTAACAGATGAGGGAAATCCACAGTTTTCAAAAAGCGTCAGATTATGGTAGTCCATATGATTTGAGATTGGACTGCCAACGATAAAATTCAGATTTAACTTGAAAAGTGATCCAACTTGAATAATGAACATTATTCACCTGATAAGCAAAGCTTGCTCATCAGAAACACAAGATCAGATCTTTTCCTAAATGCACCTATTTCTGATGATTGAGTCGACATCCAGCTGACATAAATGTAACATAAGTAGTCGGTGCAACCACTAAAGTGTGCAAATTCATAGTGTGATAAGAACCCAGATACCAATATTACCTGTTAGTGAAGAACATCCCTGCAAAGAAGCTGCCAATACAAAGGAAGAGAGCCCAATTCTTGGGTATAAAATTCCTTGAAGCATTCTCTCCACCAACCACTCCTATTCTACTCTTCATTGTCATATTTGTGCGCTCCTGTTTATTACAGCTTTTACAAACAAGTGATAGAACAAAAACATACAATCAAAAGCAGTAGCGGAATCAGTAGTTTGTGCACTAAAGCTATGAAATTTTTGCTCGCAGCGTCTCTGTTTTCCAGGGAAACACTCTCCCCCTCTCCACAAGGAAGCAAGAAAAGAGAGAGAGAGAGAGAGAGAGGTGCACAGTGAAAAGACCCACTAACCAACCGCCCATCTTAATAACCAAAATTACTTAACTGTCCTTTAATTACTTCATGTGAAAACGTTCCTCAACTCCCCACTTAAGCGTACGACTCCATTGTTGAGGAAATTTGGACTGCTAACTCGTGTAATAACAGTAACTTTGTCCAAAAACAAAAAAAACTACCAAAGGTAACAGTTTTCCCTACCGCATTGGATCGGGTTATCTATTCGGTTCCAGGACAATATGTTCTTTTGGGGTTTGGTGGGAAGGGCCCAATATTCATTGCTAAATTAAATGGAGTTAAAGACTTTTGACCCATTAAACAAGACCATCCGCTCTCTTCGGTTGTCATTTTTTTAGAAAATAAAAAAATTCAGTATTTTTTGAAATAATTGTGTAGAAATCCCTTATTAGTAGTAGTCATTAAAGGAAGCACTGAACTCCTTGTACCTTTTAACAACCGTCACTAGCATAAGGGCAGTGCATCATTTGGTGACCAAAGATTCCAATAACATCATACTATATACACAACGTATATATAGGTGTAGAATAAGGCAAGCAATTGGGGAAGGACCAACCATGCAAATGCCCCCTAATGAAGACACTTGGTTCGAGCAGTGGTCCTTTTTCTGAACATTTGATTATGCTGAGCTGACCACAAGTGGGGAATTTTTTTTTGAAAAAAGAGAAATAGCTTTCAGGATGCTTTCACACTTGGCCCTCACATGCTAAAGGAATAAAAGCCTGATTAAACTAATGTAAACTTAGCTATTTGGCATGCAATTAATCATATACCACCTTGAGTTATTTGTATGAGATCATACAATATAATAAAAATCTTTATCAAGATTTAGTTCACACAGAGGCACTAAATGCCGGATACCAATATCAAACCTTTATTTGCTTACTGTGTATTCTGAAACCAGCATCATTGACATCAATTAACACCATCAACATGCTTACGTGATTTTGCTAAATATAAGTAGTTTTTGTAATAGATTGTCATGCAGTTGTTTTAGAAATTAAAAAAGGAGGAGGGCCAAGAAAGCATATGCTATTGTTAAAATATTCCTCGACATGGTTGGGAAACAGGACGTATTCCATTAAAAAGATGTGCATATTTTCCCACATCTAATTGAATATCCAAAGGGCACGATTGTGGAAAGAAGTGCGTCCCTTCCCGATCCGATCTGCGCTTCCTTAATCTTAAAAAATATCCCACATTCCAATGTTTGCAAAGTTCGAAAGGATCATCAGCAAATGAAGAAAAGAAATTAACGAGTGCTTGAAAGCTAAAGCAGCCAATCCTGGCAAATTATATTTTTCCTCCTGCACAAAACCACAACAGAAAAGGCAGCCTCTGACTTGAACTCGCCCTCGTACAAAGCATACCATATTAGCAGCACTAATTACTAACAAATGAAAAGATTACATGGGACCCCTCTAATGATAATGGTTGGGAAGATGAAAGACGAAATTTGATGATCATGAGACAGCAGTTGGTTGTTTATGCAATGAATATTATTACTCCAAGAAGCCTGTTTTTGTCAAAATAGCATTCCTCACTTTGCTAAGATCTCTTCCTTTGAGTGTTCTTCCAATACCTTCACAAACGGAAAAAGGAGAAATCTGACTTCTTGCTTGTTTCTTAGCTATCCACTCATGTGGAGGCACCATCTCATCATCATTTTCTTCTTCTTCTTCTTCTTCATTTTGGTTAAAATCGTCATTGTTACGGTAACCATTAGCATTACCACAACACCCCGACCTTGCAGTTTTGCCATAAATCATTGACCAATCAGGGATGTTGACAGGAGCTGAAAACTGTTGAACAGCTTTAGTTTCATGAGTAGCTGTTGATGGTGCTGTAAGTGGGTTAACAACAATGTTAGCTCTTGGTATCATTCTTGGAGCACTAAACAGGCGGCATGCAGAAGAAGAAGAAGTATCCGTAGATTTCCTACACTTGGGACTTGAATCTTCTATGTCTTTGACAACCGACCATATGTCTTCTTGTTGGAAATCCTCGTCGCTTATTGATTTCCTACTATGCCAATCAGCCATTATCGTTGGCTATAATGTGAACACAATTTAAGCCAAGGGACCAGGGAGAAAGGATCTGCGAGAGAAGCAATCGAGTTGCTGTTAATGTGTAGATAGACAGCGGGAGTAAAAAGAGGGCTATTTCACCTTTTGTTTGTTCTCCTGATAAACCCTAAGGATTTCTTATACTAACTAACCTGAAGTGCAAATGATACGTAGAGCACTATTGGATCCATTATATGATACGTCCTAGCATTTATAACTATTGCATCCATTGATCTGATCAATTCCGAAAATATAAACCAAACTACTTGTAATTAAAAACTTTTTTATTGGGAATGAAAACAAGGTGGCAAAGAAAACTAAACCAAATAAAGGGCTGTAAGGGAATAACATCAGGAATCTTCGTTGCCTCTGTTTCAATGCCCTCCAAAACCAATGAAGCAGACCTCTTAAATATGTTATATTTATGCACTTTAACTATACAATCTCAGAGAAAATTCCTAGCAAAATCCTATTTTTTAAAAGGAAATGGACAGGGGATGCTGCTGTCTGTAACTCCACATCAAGTCACTGATTTCAAAGGCCTTCATATGGTACCCAAAAGGAATTGAAGGGCCTAATCAAACCAAACCAAACCCAACCCTGATATGGAAATCAAAACAAAGATAACTGCTTTCTGCCTTTTTAATGGATACCTGTACTGTAGTAGGATATAGGTCGGTTGAGTTCACATGCTCACGGGAAAAAAAGCTTGGGTTTTGGGAGGCAAAAAGATAAGCATTCAGCAAACCCGAGACAACCCATACAAGTCATATCAAATCATTTCACCTCCTATGGTTAAAAAGTCTATGAGATGCACCAGCACCGAAACTATCTGGTCTTTGATCTGGGAAAGGTGGTGAAAAGTGATTGGTTGGAGTTCATCTTCTATCACTAAGAGTGATTAAGACATTGAATTTTTGAATCTTAATTTTCAACAACTTTACTTGCTTACCTAGTTTGGCTACTCATTTAATGCCGAGTCCATGACCGCAGTGCGACCCAAATAACACGGATAAACAGTTGCATAATTTTATTAAAATTTCCCCTGCCAAAATAGGAAAATCATGACCACTGTCCACTTGGGTCATTAACAGAGACGGGATGGTGGGCACGCCATGGCGCCCTCAAATTGAGGTTGCATTATAAGCAAATCTCTCGACATGTATCACTTGGTTTGTGGGTTATGCTTACATGTGATGATGGGGGTGGTGGTGTTGGTCGTTGTAGATGATGGGTTTAAGAAGGAAGCTTTGTTCTCGCTGGAAGATTGAAGAGGTTGATGTTGACTCTCTTTCCCTGATAACTTCATTATCCATTTCAGTTACTAAACAATCATTCCAAGGACCTCGTTTCACTCTAAATGTTTATTGAAGAGAAGAAATTCGTGATAGGGAAATCTTTATTCCCCAAGCTCAGAAGAATTGCAGTCTTAGTAACGCCAGTAAATGAGGAAGAGGTGACTGATGATTCAGTGTTGTTTATAGAGCAAGTCATTCTTTTTATTTGATAACTTGGTCATTATTATTATTATTATTTAATCATTTAATCCAAGTAGTTGGGCAGATGCACTTTGCACACTTTTCTCTATCATATCCCATATCATTCAATACAAAAAAGTATTTTTGTCCTGCATTTGATTCAGCAGGACAACAAAGATATCAATAATTGCATTATCTATATACTTGTATGAGGAGGAGTTTTTTATAGCAGCTGAATTCATTATTTATACTTTAATTAGCTAAATTGTCGCAAAGGTTTCAGCTAAAATGATGGATCAGATGCCTAGTAAAGTTAAGCTAATCATAAGAAGCATTAGCAAGCAGTTCAACAAAATTGATGCGTAGTGAAGCAGTAAAAATGAGATTGTATGATAGAGGAAGAAAAAGGTTGAAGTCCGCCGAGGAAATGCATCCCAATCAATCCTTATGATCTCCAAAGTTGAATAGATATCGCAGGATGATACTTTTCTTTTTCTGGTCGTATCTGAGAAAGGAAATTTGAATCCCCGTACAGATGGTGATTTTTTTGGGGGCTAGCAGCAGCGTAGCGGGCTTCCGTTTTTGCTAATGAGGTGACCTCTCGTCTAGCGTCTACCATAAACAGCCCAGCTGGAGCCATCATATTCCCCTATTTCATTCACGGCATTGCCGGTCCACACAAGTTATCCACATATAGACATTTTCATTCATGTCCTGCTAAAATTTATTATATTTTAAAATATTTATATTTCATTACAATAATTAGTAAATATATTAAATATTAAATCTCATAAATATTAAAAATATATTATATTCTGAATTTTATAAATTAAATAATATTTGATGGAATAAATATATTTTATAAACTATGTTATAGGAAATAAACTGGATGAGAGGAGCTTAGAGAGACAAGAAAGCAAATAGGAACTGCAGGAGGAACCAAATTAAGCCAGAAAAGGGTAGCGTTTGATAAAACAACATCGATAATGAAACATGAAAAGATACGCTTTGTCAGAGTATAAATAATACTAATATTAAGTCCAGGAAAGATACAGACAAAGGAAACCCATAGTAACATTTGAATTGATTGCCAGGTAGTGATGATGATCCTAATCTGAACCACGCAAAATGCCAAACCACCAAACTGTACAGGCAACTCAACTACTCATCCAAGTTAAGAACTACCAGTCTTATTCCCTCAACCACCAAAATCGGTTTTCCCCTTATATATCCCACCCCCCCACCCCCCTTCCATTCCCTTATTTTATACCACACCACGCATATATGCCTTTCCTCGCTTCTCCCACAGCTCACCAGTTTTCCCCAGGATATGAAATGGGAGACTTAAATCACACTTCAACTGCCACCGCTACTCATGGTGACCGCCCAAACATCACTTTTCTTTCTTCTTTGTATACTTTATTTTGTTTCTTTTTCCTTCTTTCTGGGTTTGTTTCATTACTTGTTTAGATGGGTGAAATGGGGTGACGCTTTTTGTTTCAGATGTAAAAGATGATCATCAGGACTCTATGCCGGATTTCTCTGAGGATGAAGAAAATCTCATTGCTAGAATGTTCAACTTGGTTGGGGCCAGGTTTGTTTGGTTATATATATATATATATACATACACATACACATACACATACGTACTCCTTCTCATCTTCCTTGATCATAAGAATTAACTTTGAAGCATGCCGTTTCTTGATTGTTTCATGCATGGTGACGGGTGTGGTTATACTTTAATTATATATTGAAGGTGGTCACTGATTGCTGGGAGAATACCAGGAAGAACAGCAGAGGAGATAGAGAAATACTGGACTTCCAAATATAGCTCCTCCACCGGGAGATGAACATCAAACCTAACGTACTGTACATATGCATATGTACGGTACGATGGTGATTAATTGCAGATATGCGTTTTCTTGATTGCCTTGTACCGAAAGAAAACGCCATGCAACTTATTGCTGGTGTATGAAATTTAATTTGTATCCTATTATATCATCTAGTAAAATCTTAATTTCAAAATTTCAACAGCATTATGTCTTCATGCAACATAAAATCACGAAATATATATCTGCCCGTAATCCAATAGTTTGGTAGACAAGGCTAAGATACTTGTCCCTTCCCTTTTCCTGGTTGTTATTATAATAAATACCATAGTGATGATTATATGTATATATATGGTATTCGACATACATAAACAAATCAATAGAACCACTGGCCATTTTCAGGAATAAAGTATTCTGGGAGGTGATGGATGCATAGTTTCATGTGTTTCCCTGTTGAGCTTTAATTAGTCTTGCGTTAATTATTTATGAAATCAACAACTTGCAAGTTTATCTCAGGATTAAAATACGAGTATTTCCCAGACTCAATTGTCTTGATCATGTTGTCCAACAATGTGTTTAAATTTAGGCTAAAGTGACGTTATGGATGAAGTCATGCAGCATTTCTTTTATATACTGTGTCAGATCTCTCTGCTGCGGCAATAATACCCTGTAATCAAATCTATCACCGTCATTTATGTAAAGCGTTCATTTTGAACAGAAGCTCTATTCTTAAAACGACGTCGTCCCATTGTGTTAATTTTCTATATTTAAGTAATAATAATAAAGTAAAGGGGCTGCCCTACAGAATAAGGCTCTTTTTCTGCGCGACTCCATCAAAATCCGCCACTCGCTGGTTGGTGTTCAATTCTTTTTATTGAGACTGTGCCTTCAATTCCATTCTTCGTTTCCCTAGTCGCAGTATTCTTGCTCAACCCAACATGTATTTTAGACTGCCGTGCCGGAGTCACGCATTCGAGCTAGAGCCTTGGCCTTTCTTCGCTATGTAAATAGAGGGCCGGAGGAAGAAGTGCCAGACCCTCAAAAAAAGAATGGATTAAGGTGATAAGAGTGTTACAGGCGGTTATATGGATGATTAATTAATCAAAAGGTCAATTCATTTCAAATGAATGACATCCAGTGCTTGGGCGCCACATTTCACGTAACAGACATCTTCATCTAAATCTGCTCAATTATTGTCGTTAAAGCTCACCACATCCAACTGATTTTGATAATAAAAATAAAAATTAATTGTATTATTAATTCATGGAGATACCACCCGAGAAGCCCATATTCCTTTACATGGCTTAATCCAGCCTCTTTCACTAAACCCAAAGCCTCCCCTCTTCTGCTCCAAAAGCTAAGGGTTTTTCATTTTCCTCTGGTTGTTTGTTGCACAAAAATGGAGTTTGAGAAGAGAAAAGCATCAACCCTCGCTTCCCTATCTTCCTCCGAAACAGACAAGTCTCCAAAAGGCACAATTGACACACCCATTATCCCTCTTCTCAACTCTATCAATTCCCATTCTAATTACTTCACCACCAGCTCTTGCTCCGGTCGAATCTCAATCCTTGCTCAACCCAAACCTAACCATTCTGTTCCCAATAAGAAAAAGGCACGGGGTGGTTCCTGGCTCTTCATATCCCACGACCCGGCAGCGCCCGACTCAGTACTCTCTCTTCTCTTTCCCTGTAACTCCGTAACTGAATTATCTGATTTGGTTTTCCGCTTTGAACCTCTAATCATTGCTGTTGAGTGTAGAGACATTGAATCAGCTCAATTTTTAGTTTCTATAGCTATATCTTCTGGGTTTAGAGAATCAGGGATTACTAGTGCTAATAATAAAAGAGTCATTGTGGGTATTAGGTGTTCTATAAGAATGGAGGTGCCTCTTGGTGATAGTGACTGTATTCTTGTCTCCCCCGAGTATGTGAGGTTTCTTGTTCGCTTGGCTAATGAAAAAATGGAAGCTAACAGGAAGAGAAGTCGAGGGTTTTTTAGTGCTTTGATTGAGCAGGGGTTTGTCGGTCCAGCCACTGCAATATTGGAAAATGGCAATATTGATTGTAACGATGAAGATGGTGTTCAAGATGAGGACTTGGAAAGTACAAATCAAGGTGCCCAAGTCGGTAAGTTTACTGACTATGCAGTTTGAGTTTATACTGGTGCTTGTCGAATATGCAAGTGATGCTAAATGATTGGTTTTCCTCAAATCTGACGAGTGTTTTAACCTGCGTTGTATGAATAATAAAATGATGGTTCAAAATTCACTTCTTTTTTTCTTCATTTAGTTTTTTTTTTCATAATAATTTCATTTGACATCAGCTTCATCTCTTTCACGATTAGGATCGACTTAAATTTGCGTACTAAAATAATCAGGCATCGAGGTGTGCATTAAATGCAAATAACATCGATCTTTATTGCACTATATCAGTAAATGCAATTCGATTTTGTAAAATACGCTTACATAAATGAATTATGATCATTAGGGCATCAACCGGCACCCTGTAGTGAGAAGGCATATATATCGCATGGGAATGTCTTACACTGTTTCAAAGTTTGGCATTTTGGTGGTGGTTAACGCAGAAGTGCTTACTACAAACTAACATATATTTGATTGCAGGAGACCTTTCGTTTTGATGTGAGTGTGATACCAGTTTTGGTCTTTGAATAATTGGCAGGACAGTTGAGAGTTTCTCGTTGCAGTTTATCCACGGTTCAAATGGTAATTGTTGGTGAACCCTTGGAGAAAATTTTTCTTTGGGGACACTCTACTTGTGTATTAGACAATAAAAAGAGCAAGGATATTCTTGTCTTTGGTGGTTTTGGAGGTATGGGAAGACATGCACGACGAAATGATAGTTTGCTACTTGATCCTTTAAATGGCACATTAAGTACAATTGAAGCTGTGGGTGCACCATCTCCAAGATTGGGTCATACAGCTTCTTTGGTTGGTGACTTATTATTTATTATTGGAGGCAGATCTGATCCCTTGGATATTCTAGGTGATGTTTGGATTCTGAACGCCAGCGGTTGGGAATGGAGGTTATTAGAATGTAGAGGCAGTTATTTCCCTCCTAGGTAATGTCTTAAGAATAATTATCTCCGTTGTGACTTTAACTTTTAAGCGCTTTTGCTTTTCGCTTTATCATATATCTCAACTGTCTAGTTCTATTAGAACAACATCAACTGGAAACAAATATTTATGTTTTTGTTCCAAAAATAGTTTTCAACTGCTTTCCTTATATCAAAAGTCTTTGGTAATTGTTCTTTAGCATCCTAGTATCAAGTGCTTTTCTTAAAAACAGTTTAGTTTGTTTATTTCCTTTTCTTTTACTGTTTTGTAGGCATCGGCATGCAGCTGCAGTTGTTGGCTCAAACATATACGTACACGGTGGACTTAACAGCACAACAATTTTTTCATCCTTATTTGTATTGAACACCGAAAACCTGCAGTGGAAAGAGTTATTGGGTAGTGGTAAACTGCCATGTGCTCGTCATTCCCACTCAATGGTGGCATATGGGTCTAAGTTATATATGTTTGGAGGGTACAATGGAGAGAAAGCTCAGGGAGATTTATACAGTTTTGATGTTCAGACACATGTCTGGAAGAAAGAAAAGACATTTGGTGGAAGTCCACATGCAAGATTCTCCCATTCAATGTTCGTGTACCATAATTTCCTAGGAGTTATTGGGGGTTGTCCAGTTAAACAAAATTCTGAAGAGTTGGCATTACTTGATCTTCAAAATTTTAGGTGGAAGCACGTGACACTCAATCATGCTGGCAAGGAATTGCTTGTGCGGAGTGCAGCCAATGTTTTAAATGATGAACTTGTCATGATTGGTGGTGGAGCAGCTTGTTATGCATTTGGAACAAAGTTTAGTGAGCCACTAAGGATAAGCTTGCTTCCATTAATTGCTTTAGAAGACAAAATTATGACATTAGCAAGTCTAGCAAAGCATGGTACTGATCACCATAGTACAGTAAGAGGAGAACATATTGTCATGGTTCAAGGTTCTCCAGGTGTAAGTGAAAATTCAACTCAAAATTGTAGCTCTTGTTTGGAAGCTAAGCAGAGTGAGTTGACTGCTTCACATTGGTTGCTACGGCTTGAAAAGAAACATGCAAAATTAGGAAAGGACACGTTAAAGAATTTTGGTTGGTTAGACCTCTCGAGAAAGGTTCATCCTCAGAAGGATGGATTATATATTTGCTTTCCCATCACTGAGAAATTCTATGATATCTTTTCCAAAATGCAGCATCAGCATGGGGATGCAGCTGCGGGGCAGAATAAAAGCCACGGTGAAGGGGTTTTATTGAATGATGTTTCAAACTTATCAGCCCTGAATCTCATGAAAAATTGCAGTACCACTCTGCTGGTTGATAGGGCTGTTGAATACAGAAGCACTTCCAAGTCTCCATTCCAGAAAATGAAAGAAGCTGTAGACTCCTTGATCAAACATAAAGGCCTGCCAGCAGAACTGTTAGAGCAGCTACCCACTAGGTTCTTGGCGCTTCTACGCTCCAATTTTTTTATTTGAACATATACATACTAATGTCTTTTAGAAATATTTCTGCTTTTCTTTATAGATGCAATGCCTACAGCATTTGGTATGTGATTCAAGCTTTCCTGTGCTGTCAGATGGGAGCGACTTGGGGATATTGTTGTACTTCCAGTAACATCCTTCAAGGATCCATCATGGGATTTAATTGGGGAAGAGCTCTGGCCTGCTATTGCTAAATCCCTGAATGCCACTCGTCTAGCTCGCAATGTAAGCTAATTTGTGAACTATAAGTAAGCTGTAGTTTGTAGTTTGCTTGTTTATTATGTATTCATATTGACATTGTGAGCTGTTATGGTTCATTCATTACTGTTACTGGATAATTATCATTTAGGATAAACATGTGCTATATTCAATATTTGAATTGCAGATGATAACATATTCAAAGGTATGATGTTAGATTGCCCGACCAACTAGTAGTGCAATCTGTACATATCGATTCATTTATCAAATACTTTGTTATGCTATTGGAATATCTATCTTGTATGCTTATTTATCCATTCATTAACATTTCTTCTGTATTTCAGGGCCGAGTTGCATCAACTGGAACAAGGGACAGTACTTTAGAGATGCTGGTGGGAGATAATGGCTGGGTTGGTCATCAGGAAAATGGAATTCTCTATTCATTTGATGCTACCAAATGCATGTTTTCCTGGGGTAATCTTTCCGAGAAGCTTCGTATGGCCCATTTGGATTGTAAAGATGAGACTATAGTGGACTTATTTGCTGGAATTGGATATTTTGTATTGCCATTTCTTGTTAGGTATGTTGTAAGTATTTGTTTTCTTTCTCCGTAACGCCTACATCTTTGATGGTGCTAGGTCTTTTTCTCTAAGAACTTATAATTGCTTTGAATTTGATATTTTATGCTTTCTAATATTTTATACTCCTGTTATTTCTGTAAAAAATTACGAGTTTGGGAGGATGCTCTCATGTTTCAAACACCTCTTAAGGTAGTGAAGGGAGATTTTCATGCGGTGATGCACTGGCCAACAACATATGCGTTGCTACATTATAACATAAATTCCTGGTACATCTTTGGTTCGCCAATGTTCACCTTTATTTGTGTGTCAGGGCCAAAGCCAAGCTGGTTTATGCTTGTGAATGGAATCCCCATGCTATTGAGGCGTTAAAATACAACCTTGAAACAAACTCTGTCTCTGATCTGTGTGTTGTGCTTGAAGGCGATAATCGGATGACAGCTCCCAAAGTATGTGCTCTATTAATTATTTTTCTTCTCTTTTACTATTGAACATTTGTTTCATCCCTCATTTTACTTCTCATTCAAATGTTCTAGTTGCAGCAAGAGTGTTGATTGTGAGTTGTGGCCAAATTTTACATGCATATTTTGAAGGGTTATGGCTTCATGTTATGCATGTGATTGGCTTCAAAGGGATGTTTTGTGATTGTGACATTCACAGAGATCACAGTAACATCATGCTGTAATTGATATAGTTTGGATTATTTTATTTCAGGGAGTTGCTGATCGGGTTTGCCTCGGTCTTCTTCCATCAAGTGAGGGCAGTTGGGTAACTGCTATAAAAGCCTTAAGGTGATTTGCTATGTATAAACATTTTTCATTGAAATATATATATATATATATATATATATATATTATATGTGTATGCTTGTGTGTTGTTTTACAGTTGTTCTTCTTATAAGTAGAAACTCGACTGCTTCATTGAAAATGGAAAAATAATGAATCATGGCTGCTCAAAATGATGAGCTTCTTTGCATGGGCCTGAATATCAGAAACCACTCATGGAGTGTTCTAGATGCCTAGGATATTTGTCTGCTTTCATTAGTTTTAATGGTTTTGCTACTCCAGGAGTGAGGGTGGGGTGTTACATGTGCACGGGAATGTGAAAGACTCGGAGGAGGGATCATGGACTGAACATGTTTTGAAATCAATGGATGAAATAGCTAGATCAGAAGGTAGTTTATCCTAATCTGAAATGCTACCATCAGGTAATGCTGAAGTTATTATCTGAGGTTTATCTTGTTGGGTATCATTGATTTGCAGGTCATTGTTGGGAGATCTCAATCGAACATGTGGAGAGGGTAAAATGGTATGCTCCTCATATTCGGCACCTTGTTGCAGATGTAAGGTGCAGACAGTTCCTAAGATAACGACGGAGATTGTCTCTTTTCTTAAAGGTAGCAAAATATGCATACCTTCACCCTTACTCTTGCTAGAGAAAATGTGCATACTGAAGCTCCACTGCCAATGCACCTTTCGATTGTATGCTGCATAAAGAAGCCACAATTATGATATCCGAGAGATGTGGTGGTGACTTGATTGGAAGATAACCGCTGAACAGACAGAATTATGGGAGACTGATTGTATGATTTTTGAGGGAAGCTGCTAGATATAAGATCATCTGCTAAACAGACCAAATTGTATGATTTTGAAGCGATGATGGAGAACTTCGGAATAGTAACTCCAGAACATTGCAGTTTTATGCGGTGAACAATTTTAATCACCTGTCAGAAAGTTAATGAACACCTTGAATTCTAACAAGAGCAGCATATAATAGAAAAGAGAAGACATGGGATGGAGGTACCAATAATAGACATTTGTAGGTATCTTGATAATTCATGCACATTATTAAATAAACAAATGTACAAGTCCGAGTACTCTATCCACAATCTTTAATTATAGGAAAAAAAAAAAAAAACAAGAGAGAAGGCTATAGAAAATTTGACGTAAAGCAAACTAGCCCCACAAGATGGTGCCCTGTGCGATTGAAAACAACTCCTCATGAACCAAGGTTAGGTCTTATATGTAACCATGGTATGAAAAAGGGAAAAGAGTTCAGGGTCAAACCCCATTACGAGTTAGGTTGGTATTTACTAAAATTTAGTGTCGGTGGGCGTTTGTTTAGCCATTCAGCTCGGCTTCATCAGTCTCTTAACTACTTGCGGTGATAACTGACAACTGAGGGCGTGATCAGTTTTCAAGTTCAAAATTTCTCTAGTTATTATATATTTTGGGGGAGAGCAGCATTGTAGAAGCTCTGAATACAGCATCATGGGGTAGTTTTGTTATCAGTAAGCCTCTCAGCCATTCCCACTTTCCTAAATCAAATCAAAGTTACATTCTTTTCTTCTTCTTTATGTGTTTGCATATGCATACATATAAAGACATTTTCTTTTTCTTTCATCATTATTGTTTTTACTTTTTTTGGGAAAAAGAAAAGATCCCATGTATGCAAGTGCATATATCAGTATCAAAATATCCTCATTTACCTATGGTTGGATTGGATGATTGGTGAAGCTCTGTTGTCTCTCTGCATCAGCATCTTACCCTAAACATTTCCCATGTCTCATTAATTATTGGCGTTCAACCATCTATGACATCATTAATGCTCGTTTATATATAATCTCTACCCCACCGGAAAGTGAAAGTTACTGATTTGACAGATATTTACCCTCTAATTCATTCTTGTTACCTTCAATTGATGGGTGTCCTTTTTCTAGACAGATGCATTCCGAGGTGCATCAACAGTGGACATTTCAAAAGTTGAATCAACCAAGTGTCGTCTCTCATATTGTTCCATCTGTTGTTCTTATTCATTCAGTTAATCTGTAGATGAAGCTTTCATATTCTTGATCATAATGTCATTCATTGCATACAAGGCAGTCAGGAGGGCAGGGTTGAATTTCAGCTTTGTATCATCTCGAGATCTCAATTTCTGTATACTAAATTAATCAACTACGAAATCCCCGAGAAAAGGATTCAACTTTATGTCTGAACACAAACAAGTTTAACTGATGGGGTTGATTTTTGAATGAGATTTATGATAATAGATCAAGAAAATGAAGCTATAACAGTCAATTATGATGATTAAAGGATAAAAAAGAAAGGTGATGGAGAAAGATAGGGTCAAGTTTCACAAAAGCTATTGGAATTTTCTTTAACGATCACAAAAACTTCCAAAAATTGTATAGAAACAATGAAGCCAGAGATCTCAAAGAATCTTTGAAATGTGCTGAGCAGTAAATGCAGCGTCTCCGATTCCATAAACCACAATTAATCCATTCATTATTCACTGCTAACTTTTAAAATAAAAGAAAATGAAAAAGAGATGTACAGCTACTTGCTTTAGTTTATGTGGCAAGTTATCCTTCTTTTCATTATAAAAAGAACCACCCAAGTGAGCTCTCAAACAAGATCATCGACCTTTTTACAGTGAGTGATATTGGAAGTACTAAGCCCAGAAAAAGAAATGGCTGCCAAAGCTCTCTTCTTCTTAGCTTTTTTGCTCTTCTCTGCTGTGTGTTACACGCCTGCTTTTGCAGAGGAAAATGAGCAAGACCCGGGCCTTGTGATGAACTTTTACAAGGACTCTTGTCCTCAGGCTGAAGATACCATCAAGGAACAAGTCAGGCTTCTTTACAAGAGGCACAAAAACACTGCATTTTCATGGCTAAGAAACATATTCCATGACTGTGCTGTTCAGGTATGTTTAGTCTTTCTTCCTTTTCGTGTTTTTGCTAGCTTTTTCTGATACTATGCTTCTGTTTGTTATGGTATTGCACTCTAGTCATGTGATGCTTCACTGCTGCTGGATTCTACAAGGAGGACCCTGTCTGAGAAGGAGACTGACAGGAGCTTTGGTTTAAGGAACTTTAGGTACCTTGACACCATCAAAGAAGCTGTAGAAAGGGAATGCCCTGGAGTTGTTTCCTGTGCTGATATACTTGTGCTATCTGGTAGAGATGGCATTGTTTCGGTACATCCTTCATCCTTTTTAGTTTGTTTCACTACTCTGTTTAGTTATACGGTTGGGCCTTACTGTTTCTTTCTATTTTTCACCTTTCTGGAGGAAATAGATCTGCAACTTTCTCACGTCGACTGTGATGAATTTGCTGCCTTATTTTAGATAAGGTTCTGCTGCATATCCCCTGACAGAAATGTGTTCTGAATTTGAAACACTGCATATTTTTTCACAAAATACGGCTCTTCCCCTTTTCTCTTTTGAATCAATTCATTTTACATGTTTGTGATCGTTTATCATAGAGCGAGGACCTTGAAGGCTTAAACAGTTACTAACAAACTGAAGTTATCTGATGATAATCTTGCTCGTATATTCTCTGGTTAGTTTTTCATGGTGTTCAACATAACCTGAAACTATACATGTTGTTTTCAGCTAGGAGGTCCTTACATCCCACTAAAAACTGGACGAAGAGATGGAAGGAAGAGCAGAGCAGATGTGGTTGAGCAATATCTTCCGGACCACAACGAGAGCATCTCTGTTGTTCTTGACAGGTTTGCCGCTATCGGTATTGACACATCTGGAGTCGTTGCCTTGCTAGGTATATTAATATGGCACAAAATTGAGCCAATTGCACCACTTGCAGATCCAAGTGGCTGAAGAATTGATAATCTTGTTTGTTTGTTTGTTTTTTATTTGTCTAACAGGTGCTCACAGTGTGGGTAGAACACACTGTGTGAAGCTGGTGCACCGTCTCTACCCAGAGGTTGACCCAGTGCTAAACCCAGACCACGTCGAGCACATGCTCTATAAATGCCCTGATGCAATCCCAGACCCTAAGGCAGTTCAATATGTTAGAAATGACCGTGGAACGCCCATGGTTCTTGACAATAACTACTACAGAAATATATTGGACAATAAGGGCTTGTTGATAGTTGATCATCAACTAGCTACGGACAAGAGGACAAAGCCTTATGTCAAGAAAATGGCCAAGAGTCAGGATTATTTCTTCAAAGAATTTGCAAGGGCTATCGCCATTCTTTCTGAGAACAACCCACTCACCGGCAGTAAAGGTGAGATCAGAAAGCAGTGCAATGTTGCTAACAAGCACCACTAACTTAGTTGCCAGTCGGGCTCTTACTTTTCTTCTGTCTTTATGAGAAGAAGAAAAGGGTGAGCATTGAAGAATAAGATGCCCGTTTCTGGGTGGCCTTGCTTTTTAGACATGGGTGCTATGTAGTAGTGGGATAACAACGGTGATTGTGTTAATTAATTATGGTGCACTGTTTGTACCGTAGCTATATGAATCAAGTTGATGGTGGGAGTGATAGAGAATGTGGAGATGTATGTATGGATGGATGGTTTATGTATGCATGTATGTATGTATGTATGTTACATGTGTTTGAATTATTGGTGATATGTAGCTTGAAGCTTTTCCCTCACGATACCATAATGATGCCTGCATTTGAGTATGAGAAGATAAGATTTATGAAGTATCTCAGGCCCCTCTCTTGTACGGTAAGAAGCCAAGTGGCAATTATTTTGCAATAAAGACAAACTAATAAATGAGATAAAAGACAAAGAAATGGCAACCATTATCTGATAAGAAAATTGGTATAGGAGCAGGATGCTTGCAGGTCCGTATGGGTACTGTGCACACCTAATAGGCAGAAAGAATTAGTAACAGCCAGAGATTTGTAAAGAGAAAGCACTTGTATAACTTCACAGTTCAGAAGTATCCTGGCTTTTCAAAAATCGTAGCAATGATATATATATTACACAGGTAGTGGTGGGTGAGGGAGATGAATAAATATGGTTGCAACATGATCAACGAGGCGTGGGCCTCTTGAGGATGCTAAAGTACGCAGGAAGAGTGAGTGAGCGTACGGACTTGACGCCTATCAGCATTCTTCATTCAATTCTCTCTTCCTCTTTCCATTTGTAGACTATAATGTAAAAAGGGACCATTCTTGATCATGCATCAAGTGTTATGCAAGTTCGCATATGGATCTTTTTTTTCTTCTTTATAAATATTTTCTATGGTGTTTGATGGAATCTTTAGATTATCAAAACGTATTAAGATGAAGATGAGTTTAGTAGTTCAAATCAATTTGGTAGAGAATGTGTTAACACCACCTGATTGGCCTATCCTCATCTGCTACGTATTTATTCTTATAATGGTTTAATGAAAGAAAAAAGTTTTCCTTTGTATTATTTATCAGGTATTTCACGAGGTTTCTTATTAGTTGTTGAACCTAAGAGGGCGCTGATCCGCTCTTGTATTTTCTCGTTTATAGGATGTTTTGGGCTACCAGTTTGCTCAAAAACATGATGAATCTGAATCTTGTTCCAACATTGAATTAACCAGAATGCATAAAACCACCAAAAGTTCGATTTCCACAGCAGGTTTTCTAGCAGAGTTTCTGGCAATGCATACGTCAATTCCAGGACAAGAGACCCAAATTCAGAAAGATGTCAGAACGTTGTGGTCCCCAACCATAGTATTGTTTCAAGAGACGAGATCATCACTTTCTGAATATGCTGCTACATTGTTTGCAGCTTGCCAAAGCCTCTCGTGGCAATGTACGACTAGAACAAATATTCGAGTCAGTACAACCTTCCTCCTGACAGGCCCATTTTTCCAATCCCTATCATCTTCCCCACACTACAAGGACGGACAGCTGCGATAAGGGTGAAGGTGGATAAAGACATTGAAAATATGATTAGTACTCCAACGCATTCATAGTGAAAATAAAATTTGATCAAATTTTATAGCGAAGAGTCGGGCTCAAATGGTAAAACGTAACCCAGAAAATATAAGAGAGGGTAAAACAGATATGTACAAAACAAACGCAAGTCCAGGCAATGAACTCTGTTGAGACTTGTACGGCTCTTAGCGCGGATCCCATATTCCTGATAAGCTAAAAAAGCGTCTCCTTTTGTTGTTGTACTCCGCTCCTCATCATTGCACAGAACTCTTCGTAGTTGATTTTCCCATCCTATCCATTCCAAAACAAAAGTATCATTATTCCCAGTACACGAACTGGCCCTATTTCAGATATAGTTAATCTAATTTGTCACTTACATTATCGGTGTCTACTTCAGATATTATCTCCTTAATTGTTGCTTCATCTCCCATACCGTACTCCTTCATGGCAGACTCTAATTCATCTCTCGTTATATATCTGTGATGAACATTACGAGAACCAACCTTTCTTAAATCAAATTCAACTCCAACAAATTGCCGAAATGCTATAAAATCATTTCAAAGAGGCAACGCTCAGGGTATCAAGAAGACATAAAAATTGTGAATGAGATTGTTCCAGCCTTTTCAGAACAAATGGCACCAGAATCTATAAGTACACTATTACTACCAAATTTGCTAATAAGAATTCATCAAATACGGGAATCGAGCACTAAAAAGTTCATTTCTGGTGGAGGTGACTAGTATAAACACAGAGAAGCCAAGAGCTCACCCGCTATTATCTTTATCAAAGTGCAAAAATGCTTTGTAGAGATGCTCATCCATTTCCAATCTATATCTATGCATTGTGGCAGAAATAAATTCAATGTAGTCGATCGTTCCATTTCCATCCACATCAGCCTGAAATGGATCATACATAAACAATGGGGTTGTCAATCGAGTATGACTAGCAAATCAAATAAGAAGGCTTTTTTTAGGGCCAATTGCACTTACAGCTTCCATGAGCTGTTCAACTTCAGCTTCAGAAATCCTCGACCCAAGTCGAGCCAACCCTGTCTTCAGTTCTTCATAGGTGATAGTGCCACTCTTGTCAGTGTCCATGTTTGTAAACATTGCTTTAAGACCTTTGATCTCTTCTTCAGAGAGATTCTCAGCAATGACCTAGGAGATTCCAGGAAAACAATGAATATGGAAAGAAATGCCATCTGAATTCAACCAACTCAAGAATGACCGAGGAAATCCTAAAGCTTTGGAAGGACCTGAAATTCTCACTCTACAACAATTGTTTCCCAATTTAGAAAAAGAGAGGACTCCCATATAATTTGGAAGTTGTACCTTCAAAGCAACCTTCTTCAGCTTATTCATTGCCCTGAACTGCTTCATTCTAGATAGAACTGCACTATCGAGTGGTTTGTCAGATGCTGCACCTCCATCCTTAATCCATGGATGATCTAACAAACAAAATTAGTTTATGTAAGCCAGAAGAACTTTAACCTAACACAAATGCTTAATGCAATACCAGAAAATTCAATAGATTTAAGTAATTATTGCCAAAGGTATTATCCAACAAGTCATATTTAGCAAGGATACTGTAACTAGATATATAATTGAAAAATATCCAAAAATTAGGTGAAGTTTCAGGAAAGTCGAAAATGAAATTAGTTATAGGCAGTTTTGAACCAAGAACTTGCGCAGAAGTGATTCGCTTTTTAGGGTCATGAGTAAGCATCCTCCTGACCAGATCCTTGGCACTGTCAGAAATAGATGGCCAGGGTTGACTTTCGAAATCAATAACTCCTTCGAGAATGGCATCAAATATTCCATTTTCAGTCTCTGCAACACAAACCAAATAGATCTCTTTCATCTAACTAGGCGTTTAGAACTGGTTAAAAAGAAATCCTAGAGATAGGACATTTTGGCATCATATTAAACAGACAAAAGAGTTATCTTTACCGGCCCAAAATGGAGGTACTCCACTTAGAAGAATATATAAAATAACCCCTGCACTCCAGATATCTATTTCTTTCCCATAATTCCGCCTTAATACTTCAGGAGCAACATAGTAAGCACTGCCTACAATATCACGGTATGTTTTACCTGCAAAATATTTTGAGAAGGTGGGATAATATCAGTACTTATGATTAGAATAGAGAAACGATATTCAAACTATAATGTCAGAGAGACCAAGAGGAGTAGGCCTGGTAAACAAGTTCCCCTCGACGGTTCATATTTATCTAATCCTTCCCTCCTGTTCTAGTTCCATAGGAGACATCTCATCCAACTTCCTCATTCTATAAGTGCTTTTGATTGAAAACACAATGAAATAACATTCCATATTTCATAATCTAGCTCAAGATAACCTTATTCTTCTTTTTTTCTTTTTGGTGTGAATGTAGGGAAATAGAAGACATTCTCCCCAATTTCTGTGCATGTTTAATCACTACAAAAGCAAAATGAAAATTTCTTACTTTCAGAGATCAAATTGAATATGTACAAACAGATTCTAAGAAAATGTTAAGATAAGTAATTATGATCATATCAAATAGAACATTTGGATGGAGAAATCAGTGCGATATTGATGTCTATCACCCTTCATAGTTGCCTGCAAAGGGAATTTGGACAATGATAGCCTGCGAACATAATGCAGAGGGCTTTTTATCTAACTATAAGAGTCATCTTCAGAATTTGGCCCCACAAGCAAGACTCAATTTATTAAGAAGACTTGAGGTCTACTACGTGAGAAGTAAAACCACTTCGTGGTTAGCAACAAACAGAATGAAGATCTCTACAGCTGAAGCATATAAAAATCATCATGCAGCCATATCCGCCAGAACTAAGTTGACTTGCATATCTGACCTGTAAACTTGGTAACTTAGGCTAAAAGGAGACACCAGTAAATAACTCAAAATCATGTGATCTGCACTCTCTTTGGCAGCTTGGTTTTTGTCAGCTCAGCCTACTATCAAACTAATTATCAACAAAATACGCAACTTCTAATGACTGGAAAGCATAACCGTATGCAATTTACATCACACAGGGGCCGCAACAATTCAAAAACATTTCAGCACAGAAGTATGATATATATTGGTAACTAACAGAAGATAAGAGCATTAAGAAATTGACCTTCCTCAATGAACACAGACAGTCCAAAATCAGTGGCCTTAAGCATGGCTCCATCATCCTTGCTAGCCAGCAAGAAATTTTCTGGCTTGAGATCACGATGCATAACTCCCATAAAATGGCAAGCATGCACCACATTCACTATATCCTTGCAAATCTTAGCAGCATCCCTCTCAGAATAATGCCCCTTGGCAATTATTCTATCAAAAAGCTCTCCACCAGAACAAAGCTCCATGACAAGATGAACAGATTGCCTATCTTCATAAGCACCCCTGAACTCAACAATGTTAGGCTGACCAGACAAATGCTGCATAATCTGAAGCTCTCTCTTGATATCTTCCCTATCACTCTTATTAGTTAGTTTTCTCTTCAAAATGGATTTGCAGGCATATACGTGACCAGTAGATGTCTCCGTACACGAATAAGTAATACCAAATTGACCTCTACCCAGTTCTTTACCTAAAGTGTAGAACTGCCTCATGTCATCCAAGGGTTTGCCCAGCACAGTCTCTGGCTTCTGAACAGGCCTTGGTGGGGTAGGTGCTGGTTTAGCAGGAAAAGGGGTTGATGCCTGTGGCTGTTGGGGATTTCGTGGTTGATTTTGAGGAGGGACTTTCTGCTCTTGCACCACCTGACTCTGTTGATATTGCTGGTGATGTTGGTGCCTTGGATTGACAGTGGGTGGAGGCATGTACCCTTTATTATTATTCTGTGGTTTGAAATGCTTCTCTTTGCTTCCGCAGCAGCCCATTCTGCTCTAATCAAAGATGAGGGATTCCAGGAAAGAAATATTAATGGAACTGAAACAGACGATAAAGACTGAAACTTTTTCTCAGTTGACACAAACACAAGAAGATAAGAGAGAGGAAAGGATTCAGATTGATAATTTTTAGTTTTTACTTATTTAGATAAATTATTAAAAAGAAAAAGAAACCCAAATCAACGTTTGGGCCGAAGTCAGAGACACATGAGCGGAAAACATATAGAGGGAGACCACAGAGATGGATTGTTTTGACTGCATTGAGGAATACGAAGGCACAGATACCCATCAATGTGATGAATAATAGAAGGAAATTACAAGGTTTATTTAGGTAGAAAAGTTGGTGAATATCTGGATTTTACAGTCGTAATTTCAGGAGTATGAAGAGAAAGAGGTTATTTGAAAGACAAAGGAAGATTCTCTGAGGCCATCAGGATTAGCTGTCTATGATTATTTAAGCTCGAATGGCTGTGGCATTTTGAAAAATAATTTGTCCGGTTTGAAGTGGGTTTTGGTTGGCAAGTTAAGTGAGTTGCGGCGTAATATAATGTATTAGCAAATAGTTTCTTTGTTGAAGAAACTTATCCTATGCATGGGGCCATTTGAAATCATTCCAAGCCGCAATTATTGCTTGTATGTTGTTTTGTCATGTAATCACCTTTCGTATTGACATTCACATTTCACAGCATTCGCTTTATCCAATCCCATCATAATTTAAACAAAACAAGTGCCACTGATTTGGAATTATTGTACCTCTAAAGTAGACGGTAGTGGGATTTCAGCAGCAATGGTGGGAGTATTCATTAGCCTATCACGCACAACAATCCAAACCCAAGCTTCCCTTTTTTTATCTGAGCTTTCAGATCACATTAATGTTATTATTTTACAAACATTGCTTGTAATCATTATCTTATATTCCTCTCAAACTTTCCGCCATGCCCTGCGGGCCTTTGTCAATCCACTTTCATTGCTCACTCTTGTAAGAGTATGTATATTATCCGCATTGACACCACGCCTAAAAATGGAAAGACATCAATTGTTTTAAATCAGCGTTGGGCTACTGGTTAAATAATTGCCAACAGTTGTTTCATTCTCCCCGGTTGGACAGGAACGTGGGCTGGATAATAAGATGTTAATGGCTAGCATTCTTACAGAAACTGGAGACGGTAACTCTTCTTCACTAGTTGCAGAAAATGGTATTCTTTTTGTTTGGTCTGTGTAGAAAATAGTATTCTTTTCATGTAAGAACGTAGATATGGATTCAATCTCACTCGTGAGAAAATAAGTTAATAGCAAGGGAAGGTAATGATTCGCTGAGTTACAAAAACGAGTCATGCATCGTCGTTTCCTGAAGCAAATGGTATGTTTGACCTCTGCCATATTGATGAATGACTATTTTAATATTGGTCTAGTTGATAAAGTGGACACAAGGGGAATATTCATTAAGCATTTAATGAACAATACTCGCATAATCCCATTTTAGTCCATTTTTATTTTTTATTTTAAATAATTGTCCACTTATATCAGAAATTTTATTGTAATAAATGTTTATTTAACTTTAATATTAAATATGGATGAAATAGGTTGATTAAATATGTGTGTTCCACTTGCAATGATGAAGTGGTTGAAGTCATGGATGGACAACCTTGTCTAACCAACTTCTCAAGTAAATCTCTATCGTATGAATTCATGTTTTGCGAGACCTCCTAAATAATCCCAAATCATTAACCTTGATGGAATTTAATCTCATCAACCCAATGCCCCAAAACCAGAACTCCAGTGGTTAGCCCACCCACTATCATCGTCAGAAAGAAACGTGTAGATAATTTTCTGGTGATTAATGTACAGACGACTTCTGTGCATATCTTTTCATGAAGGCCTTGTTCATCTTCTTGTCGCCTAAACATGGCTCCAGGTGCCATGAATGTTACTCTTCCCTACATATATGATTTCGTTGCTTCAACTCCCCAAGCATATTCCCTTGTAACTACATAAGACCCCTTTAGCTAGTAAAGTTGCCATACTCTTTTTTGTGTTCTTGTAATATCCATGGTTCAGCCTTATGCACAGTATCTTTATCTTTAAACTTATTATATTCTTTCTATATTTCCAAGATTAACTATGATATTTTTCTTACATTGATTTATAATGCATACATCGATTCAAACTAAAATGAAGATATGAACCTGTTGCAGGCAAGTATATAGCAAATCTTAATTAAACACAAACGGAGGCACCTCATCGGGCAAGAATCATGAGGGAGCTCTGCTGTTAGGAAATGACTTAGTTTCAAAAGATGAGTCAACTCATGGCCACTACTGAAGGAAAATTGAATCTTGATGAGCAATCTGAAAAACAATAAAAGGAAAAATGGCTTGGTTTTAAAGTTACTATTACATTTATCCATGAAATCCAGTTTGGCTCCACACAGCGTCTCTCACACGCCTCATATCACGACCTTTAAGAGTCCGTCCTACACCTTCAAACACGGAGGCGCCACCCAGTGTTTTACTGGTAGCATATACACGCGCCAGGTACTCGTGGGGGGGAACCATCTCCGATTCATGGTCATCAAATCCATCATGCAGTAACATCTTACGCCAGTCAGGGACGTTTATAGGCCCTGATGCGGCCATGCGACGGGGCGATAAAACCGCTGCCCGTGCGACGCTGTCAAGCCTAGTGTGTAGCTCACCTGAAGAAGAATCTTGGAAGGCCAAAGGCAGCCCTCCCTCGTGGTGGTTATCTTGTGGGATTCTTCTCATATCAGGACTATGAGAGCACAAACGTGAATTGTTGATAATATCATCGTCTTCATCAATCAGCAACACGCCTTCTTCTTGGAATTCGGATTCAGTGTTCTGGGCATAAGTAGAGGTGCTACATGGCAGCGTTTCAATGAGTCTTCTTGTTACTGAGAGTCTATTCTTCCCTTTGGCCATACTCATTGCCTGTGGAATTAATAGAGAGATTAAATGTAAGCTAAAACCCCATTGAATGAACAAATTTCGGTATTATATTTATAAAAGGGAATATACTGTGAGGAAAATAGATGTCCACCAGCAGCAGGGTATGGCTTGGTGGTAGGGAAGATTAAGGGTCACGCCTCTACCTCCTGTAATTCTCGCTTTATTTTCAGTAATATTTACAGGTTTTATCATCTATACTATTGGCGACATCAATATATGAACTCCTAATAACAAGCTTGATATATACATATACTTGCATGAATTTCTTTAATATTATTGTTTGATTTAAATAGCCTAATTTATTTGTAACCGAGCCTTAAAAAAGACAATGGATGGATTTTTGGGCTTTGATTAGTGGCCCCCTGTTCATCACTCGGCAATTGGTTAGACAAATCAAATTCAAGAAAGTGACTTGCCAATTTTGGATGCAATTGAATATTTCAGCTACCTTGGCATCAAGACATGATTCGACATTTTTGAATAATTCAGAGATGCTACGATTGTACAGTAGTACCTTGCTGTTATAATCAGGTTTCATTTAAACAACATACCTATTATTATCCAGCTCTATTTCAATTATGTGAATACATAATTACTCCCAAAATCAAACGATATTGACAGCAGTAAGTTGACGTTAGAGTTGAATGTTTCCGTTTTAATGGGTCCAACCATTGACAACTCCACTCCATGTGGGTATATGTATATAAGTAATAACAATATTTACATAATTTGAATAGAAAATTATCCAACGGCTGTAGATGGAGTCGGGCAGGATTATTGAGGAACGCATCCTACACTGCTGGAAGATAGAAGAGGGGCCCTTCAATGCAGTGAGTGGACTAGTTCCACTTGTTGGATGTGTCACTTTGATCCATTTATACTTTCCACCCTTGCAATCACCATCCTAAGCTAATCCTCTTGTCCATTAACCAAAATCATCCACCGGCTATATATATATATGTATGTGTGCGAGTGTGCGTGCTTATATTGTTTCAGGATTCATTTGAGATTGGACGCTAGTAGAAAGAGCAACAATCAGAGATAAAATCAAAGGACAGGAAGACGAGCCTACCAAGACTGAAAGTTTTACAAGTGGGTGGAGCATCCTTCATTTTCTATCTTTTACAATCCTTGAACCAGCTCTGCTATACCTATTTGGAATCGTTGCTTTCCCACGGGGCCATCCATCCTTGTGACACTGTTTATGAAGTTGATGTTGCCCAGCCACAATCAAATGTCTTACATTGCCTTGGATGCCATTATTTGATTACACTTGTTACCATTATCCACATATTAGCAGTAAAAATAACACATGCACAAAAAAAATAAAATGATAACGGTTTTCGCTCAAATTTGCTCCTAATCAACTTGTATTAAAATTACGTCGCGGATTCGCCCAGTTTCGTTGGTGAGGTTTTTTTAACTAACTAGAAGTATTGAAGTTAATGGTGAGAGATTCCTGCATGAGAATGACAACTTCGTTTTCTAGGTTAGTGGGTCATGAAATGGTAAAGAATGAAAAGGAGAAATAAAAAAAAAATCTACAGCAGCATACGGTTCGTAGATTGGGTAAAGGTCAATTCCGTCAGGCAACTCAACTGTGGTGTTAAGTGTTAATTAAATGTTTGCTTGGATTTCAGTTGCAGATTAGATCGGAGAAGGTTCATACAAAACATGATGTTGGGATCAGAAGAGGTCGAAAACTGTTTGTGCAGATTTTCTGTATACTTACTCATTGATTAATGTAATACAAACATATTTTACCACGAATAAATAAAGTCATAACAACATTGCATTCTAAATTTTAAGGTAGATTATATGTGTTAGAAAGTAAACTTAATCTGCGTTGAGAAAAAAGTAAGGTTCATCTCCCACTGTATAGGATAGAGGTGACATACCCGGAAACTTGTGGTGGCAGTTGTTTATGCAGGTCATTTCAGCACCAGGTGGGGTTCTGTCATTGTTATATAATAATTACATAGACCGAGAAGGAACTATTGATTGTTTTGTTTGTTATGGATTCCAATGATAAAACGTAGTCTTCTTTTGGGGATATTTTCATGTTGTTAAGGCTCAGAAACTACCTGGGACTTTGAGAAACCAGCCTAAAGTGATGGTGAAAAACAGGAAACGCTTGCCTGGATTACATTATGCATCAAAATTTGATGAATGAAGACATGTTATTTATAATTTATCTTGGCAAGAAAACTGAAGTTAATGGAAGAAAAAAAAGAAGAGATACTTATAAGATCCATGCATGTGCTGCATCAACTTGGTGCAAAGCGATGTTGGTTTTCTAAAATCTGTCGGTCTAGTTCATGATTTGTCAATTTTAATACAAACAACGCATTTACCATCACCACTTTATTTGGAAGCTTTGTTATTCCTATACTCTTTCTTTCACTTTATACGTAATATGGTAAACTTCATTTTCCTTTTCTTCAAGCTGTAGCCAATTTGACGAGAATTTATCTGAAAACTGAATGTTTATTAAAACAAGTTATTTTCAAGCATATTCGATTTCCAAATCAATATCTTTTCTCTAATGGCTTCTTCCAAACTCTCCCTCAGTTAGCTGACATTGTTTTGTTCGACAATGACAAAGTCCTTGTCCGAGTTGTTATTTATTTATTTTGGTATTCCCTTCATGTTTTACCAATTTGATCTCTAGTTGAGGTTATGTTCATACACATACAGCCCATCTTAGTTTGGTCTTTCACTCTCTGTTTTTTGTAGTGTTTTAGGGTGCCTAACTCTTCGTTATTGTAGAATCTCTAGCTTTATTTAGCTAGCGTTTTCAGGGTAGATGCTATTTTGATCCCAGAACAAGTTGACTCTTATTATTTGATGTGGGTTTAATCTGTTTACTCGATTACCCTCTTCTGGAATAGGAGTAGTTATCAATTATTAGGTGTTGCTTAACTAAATTAAAGATAAAACTTTGTTTTCTTTACGTGGCTTCTACATCTGTTGTATACTATTTTATCAACTTGAACGGGCTTTGGTCCACTTTGTGCGGGATCCACTTTCCATTTCCTGTGACTTACATGCGGTTTTTTTTCTAATACGTTTGTGCTTATCAGTACCGTTTCCAGAGCATGAAGGTATTCTCTTTTCTAATTCGTTTTGTACAAATGAAAAAAACTTTCCCATTATGGGCTAAAAACAGCGTAAAATCGGACAAGTTATTCTACATCTTGAGGGAGGAACCAAATGAAATTGTCCTAAGAAACTTCAACAAAAAGCCAATATATTTTTCTTTTTCCCACATAAATAATGTACAATTAATGGCGTCAAATCTAGGGGTGATTAGATGTGGAAGGACCGCCCAGTTCTTTCCTACACCTAAAAGGTTGCAGTACATTTTTATCCTCAACAATTACTACAAAGGTTTAGCGACGATGGCTGAAACTTGAAAAGTATTCTTCTTCTGGTATGTTGTCCTTTTCAGGCTCCAGCTCACAATTATAAACGTAAAGCCTCAGTTCCAAGGACAAGCAACAACAACGATATCTCTCTGCAAGTGCCTGGAACGTACTCCGCCCACCCACTTGCGTGACAGGATGACTCAACTCTTACTTTTGTGGTCATTACATATACTGGTTTATGTAAAAACAAATATGGTGGAAATTTTCAAGGGCTTCGGAGGCTGTCGGAAATTGCGGGAAAAATCTAAACTATACTTATGGCAGCTTGTAATTTTAAGAGGAAGATCAGGTCACTTGGGTGATGAAACTAATTCTGTCAAAATTATACAAATTAAACCATGCATGCTTGCGCTTTCAACTGCCGCACAGACCACATTTCAGTTCCAGGCAGAGATGTTATAATAGGGCTCAAAACAGGAAGGCGGTACACCTTGCATGCCTTCTCTTTCTCTCTTTCTTTCTTTTTTCCAGATGCTGAAGAACCCTTGTATAATAAATCCAACAATTTATTCGTGGAAAACGAATTCCATAAAATATCTCACTTTCATGCCTTCTCCACACAATCACCTCCTCTGCTCGCAACTACTGCAAAGTGACAAAGTCCCACCTGATAACTTAAAGTAATGAATGTTAAGCTCATGGACAACGCCAAAAGCAGCTGTGGTAAAAACATTATCATTTTGAAAAAAATTCTTTTGTAAGCAATTATAAAATATGAAAATTATTGACATGAGCTAAACCACTCAGGTGGATGCGTTAAGAATTGTTCATCATACCAGACCTTGCCTGGTTTTACATGCATTCAGCTGTTCTAATAAGGGAGTCATCAGATCTGTTTTAAGTTAATAAGAAGTTGTATTTCACAGAAAAAGAGACAATAATAGGAAAGGAAAATGCATTTGTCAAAATGTACATAGGCTGATAATAAGAATCTTCATTTCCGAACTCTTTTCACACGACCAGATAAAGCTTGACCAAGCTAACAAATTATATGCCAAGATTGACTTGGCACTATGAAACGTCAAATAATATATTAATAGCTGGATTTTGGCCAAATGAGAGCATGGAGTTTGATATTTTCTTATGGTTGGTAGCTTGATAACAGCCACTTCCAGAACGTATTATAATAGTCGGTTGTGGTATTTCATGTTGATAAAATCACCATTATTTTATATTAATGGCGTCTTCATTTTCTTTCTTTTATATATACGAATATATTTGTGACCAATGCAAAATGAACCAGAACAATTTGGAAGAGAATGTTCAACAAAATGCCTACATTCATCACTAGCTTCTTTTGCTAACTGTGAAGAAAAGTTAGTTAAAAAATAATTTGTATTTTTATTTTCCTTTTTTATTAGTTAGTTGTGTATTATTTGGTAAGTATAAATATTGTCCTGTGTAACTGTTGAGACATATGAAATACATAAATTATTTTCTCCAGTTTTCTTTGTCACGGTATAAGAGCTGTTTTCCCAATTTTCTTTCTTTCTTTTTCATAATCAAACAAAAAAACCTTCATTTTAATTTTTTTAATCAGTTGATTCATCTGAATCTATTTGTTGATTACGTTCTTTTCTTTGTTGATTCATCTGAATCTGTTTGTTGAGTAGGTTCTTTTCTTCCTTGATCCCAATTTTTTGTTTTGCCCATTTCTCTCTCTTGAACCCTAAATTTCAATGGCTTCAACGAGTGCTCCTATTCCTTTGCATCTGATTGATAATACCGCATCACCTTTCTACTTGCATCCTTACTCACAATTCTATCCTAGTTACTCCCGAGTTGACAACTACCAATTATACTACATGAAGTCATTCTTTTCTATTAGCTGTCTCTATTCACAGCAAAATTGGTTTTCTGGATGGCACCATCAAGAAACCTGAAATCACAGATACATCTTACCCGGCTTGGCTACGATGTAATAGTCTTTTGACTTCTTGGTTATTGAGGTCTGTATGTGCATCGATTGCATCTACTATCTTTTACATGGATAGTGCTGAGTTGATCTGGGGTAAACTGAGCGAACATGATTTTCCAGTTGTAGTATTCTGTTGATGCCTATTTTACTGAGTTAAACAACATCTGGGAGGAACTTTGCATGTTTCATCCTTTTCCACATTGCTCGTGTAATAAATGCAATCAAAATTGTTTCAAAAAATTCATTGATTTACAACAGAAGGATTATGTTTACAAGGTTCTTAATGGCTTAAATGAAATCTATCACGGGGTGCGTACTCAGATTATGCTGACAAAACCATTTCCTACTCTTGATCAAGCATACAATATGGTAATGCAAGAGGAGAAAACTCCTTTAATTTTCATGAGAATGTCATTATGGCTTTTCGGAAGGATTCTCCTGTTAATACTGAGACTATCTATGCCTTTTATAGGAAAACAATGTTGGGAAACGAACAAAATTCAATAACAATATTTTCAACTATATTTAGAAAATTATTATGCCAACTTAAAATAAGAAAATTCCCAGATTCACTGGAAGGGTCACACGCGGTCCCACTTAAAAGTTTTGACAGAATTAACTTAATTACTTATAGCAAAATAACTAACTAAATATAACTAAAATAAAGCTATTAAATAGGGGAGAAAAATAAATAAAAAGAACACCAGAAATTTTAACGAGGTTCGGCTAATTTTGCCTACGTCCTCGAACACACCACTATAATATTTCTTTTGTAAAATATTACAGAGAAAAGAAATAAGACCAAGTTACAAATTGGAAGACTTGGAATGAGATACCAAAACCTAAAGGGAGGGGTTTAATTTATAATACAAAACCCTCTCCACAATCTTCCTTACCCCCGATGTGGGATTGCTGAAGAAGGAAGGAGCATCCACGTGGCACCACCAACTACAGCCCACAATTGTTGACTTAACAATAAGACATTGAAATTTGCTCAAATCCACAACTCACACTACAATTTTCATATTCTATTGATACTGATCTTGTACTAAATCCCCTCGTCTTGTTGCAGCTTGTCAGATTTATAAACTGCAAGTCAAGAACGCTGAGCTAAAACCCGAGTCATTGTAATTTGTCCTACCATCTTAATCACAATTTCAAGCCACACCCTGAGGAGAAAAGAAGGAAAAAAGGGGAAAAACAAAAGTTCTGCAGAAGTATACAAAGAATTCTATGTACAAATGTACTTCATATCAATCGAAGATGAATGGAAGATGGAAAGTGAAAATCTCTGATTAGTAAACAGGAAATGTCATCTTATTTGCGAATGCCTCCACGACAATATCCTTATTTACTCATTCCACATTCTGATAGAAATTTTTGATAATCTTGTTCAAGTATTCTGTAAGCATGAGACAAAATTTTGTCTTCATCTTCTGAAGTATTGTGCACAACAAAAGCCAAGTCTAACATGATCAATCATAAAGTCT
>CANYBF010809129.1:0-12081 GCA_948192965.1 Dalechampia spathulata
AATTAAGTATCTAATACCATACACATGTGTAACAAAACATATGCTGCATGGTCAATATGAATAAGAAAATCATAAATATCCTTACATGATTGAAGGAAGATGCAGATTCAAATATCTAAAATCATATAATAGCAATTCAATATTAGAGTATAATAAATACGCTATATATAGAAGACCTCAAAATAATCATCAGGTAACAAATTATTATTAGTGTTGTTAAAATTATGTTACATATTTTAATAAAATGAAAATAATTGCATTTTTATCATATTACATGTAAAAAAGGAAAACAAGATATTCGATAACAAATGAATTATACCTTATAATATGTATTTACTTATAAGATATGATTATCATATAATATTTTAAATAAATACATAACATTTAAATGTCAAATATTAATTTAAAATTATATAAAATATTATAATGGTAAAAAATTTTAAAAAATAAAATATAAAATTATTACAAATAATAAGTCAAAAAAATCATGCTAACGTGCAATGCATATGAAACTCTAATATTAAAAAATGATAAAAATATAAATCATAAAAATTGATACTTGTTCTCATAAACAAACATATACATACACGTGATCATATTTACAAAAATTGAAACCAAAAGGTATTCAATTATCAATTTCAATAAAAAAATCCATAAAATTGGTCAAAATATATTTCTAAATTCACGTTAAAAGATAATCGCAACCCTGAATTTTTGCACAATTCCACTAATATCAAAATAAAAGACAACATTTGTGATAACTTCGAGTCCCAAGGGTAAAAGTTGTACTTCACCAAAATAATAATTATACAAGATCTGCTATAGCTATGATCTCAGACTCCACTAAAAATAAAAAAATAAGAAAAAGAATTCTAGATTACCAAAATTGTAAGATCCAAGAGGCAGCAGTAATGCCAAAATAGCTAGGTCTGAATGACCTCCAACTTGAGCATCAGTAACATTTAGTCAGATCACAAACCAAAGCCATAATCCGGGAGCACGTTAGTTGCCAGAAACATAGCTCATGTCAGTCAAAAATTTTGTAACAAGTAAATAACATCATATTGTAGCTCAGGATAGTTCTCAAAATAGCCTCCGCCTGTCCAGTCATTAACTTAGAAAATGTAGTGATTAAGGTGATGCACTACTCACTTGTCATCCACCGGGGATGTCTGGAATCCACTTGCCGAGAAAGCCGTCTTCCCCAAGAGTCTTCAACTCGGTTAATGTGGCAATTTGATTCTTGAACGTAAAAACTTCATGTGAAATGACTAGTCTTCAATGTCATCCACCAAAGACATAACTGGAATTCCCTTGCTAGAAAAGCTTGTACACTCGACTTGCAGCTCATCACCCACCTCAAAGTTCCTCTTGCCGTTTTTCTGCACCAGAATTAAATATACAGGTGATTCTCATGGGCTCCCGTGGGAAAAGGTAAATAAATGAACAGGAACTCCGACCATCATCGACTTATTGCAAATGACGCATCGGTAGGATAAAAGATATAAATTTGCAAGTCATTGGGCTTTGCAGTAGAATTCCACATGTCTGCAGAATGGTTGGTAAATGATGTACTAAGAACAGTGGAAATTTCATGGTTATATTGTTCCAAGAAATCAAATCAAATCTAAAATCACCAAGTACCAAGATAATACATACCTCAAACCGAAACATTCCGCGAACGTCACCACCCAAGTCAAGGACCAATCCATACGTACGAATTTGATAGACCTTTGCAGTGACCTTTGTCCCAAGTTTCAAAATTCTTGCAGTCATAGGACTCTCAACTTCAGTCTTTTTATTGGATTTATTCTTAGTATGCGAAGAGATATTGGAAGTTGAATTTGGTCCATGAGAGTCATTATGCTTAGGTAGCTTAGCTTTTGGCTTACGATCTTGTGTTGCTGCCAAGGCACTTTTAGGTGCATTACCGGAACCTTGACTCAGACCAGCTGCTTTTTCCTCCTCATCACACTCTGCAATGCTTCGAACTAAAAATGCAGGTGGTGATGAAATTGAAGACTTAACCACATTGCTATCTACCGGAAATTCTATTGTGGATTTCTGCTCATCTTGTTCAGTGATTACATTCTCAAGTGATGCCCAAACCTTGGGCATTTCTTTTGTGGTGGGAACAGATTCTTCTGCCTCCATATTTTTCTTGCATGCTTGATGGGGTACAGTTGCTTTAAGAGATAATTTAATGTTACCACGAACATCCTGCCCTATGCACTTCAAAGAAAGTTGCTGGCCAACAGATACTACATCTGAAACCTTAGAGACCTGGTGAAAAGAGAGATATAGGCTTCATATATGTAGACAGATAAGCTAAAATGAAGGGAAAGATAATATTCCACAGATACAGGCTATTAATTTAATCCACATTAAGTTGAAATATCAGGTCAGATTTCCCAAAAAGTAGTAGCAACCTTCCAAATAGTTGAGAACAAAAAAATCTAAATCAGGAAAGGAAATATCCATAACTTAAGCATGAAAAATCCTTAAGCAACTATTAAAAGCCATCTTCCAACTATTAATCAGTTTCGCTTCCTGTTCATTTACTGCATCTATAAGTCTTCCTCAACCAGAACAAAAATTTCTGACTGCTACAGCCAGTAAAACAATGAGATGCCAACAAAATTTTGCTCTGTAGAAGAGAATCAGTTTAAATGCCACAAGTTGAAGAGAATGACCTTCACACATAAACATTCTACAAGGGAAGTAATGGACAACAGTGAACAAACATTGAATGTGACGCTTCACCACATCAGTACATACCGGTTCATGTGATAACTCAGAGATATGTAGCAGACCTTGCTGCCCACCATTAAATTCAACAAAAGCACCGTATTCTTTTATTGATGTCACCACACCTTTGTAAACTCCACCAATTTCAATTTCACGACCAATTATGAAATCAATCTGAGGTACAAAATAAAAGCAGAACTTAATGGGACCTTAAAAAGGAATCAACACTGAAATTCAACACTCATTAAATGGTTAATATTGAAATATCTTAAAGGAAAACTATCACACGGATGTTATGTTGCAATGCTTTTGAGAATGCAAGTAATTCAGAAAATTGTTGCTGGTTACTTCCTGAATGAAAGCAATTCACTCTGAAAAGAATAAACTATCATGAGTAGAAGAAGCAACATGACATTATTATGGTACTGGGTGCTTCTGGGTATCAACCAGATGGAATTATGTTTGCACGGGAACATGAAAAGCAAATAGAACAATTGTAACACCAGGCTCTTCATCAACCATATGACAACTTGTTCTGCTATTCTGCTGTTGATTCCAGAGGAACTTGCATCCAAATAAACATGATAAAGTATATGTTTCCTCAGTTAACTGACTTAGAATTACGAAAGTGGATGTCAAGTCCTGAACAACTCATAGCACCAATTGCTACTCTAGATAATAACATTTAAATTAAACAAGTAGACACATAAGCAAGAGAGCTAATCATCTATCTACCACGCGTACCTTTTCTAGTGTTTTATCCATTACAGCCTGGTTCTTGGACATTATAGTGAGCGTGCCATCATCAATAGATAATCGTGCTCCTAGATCAAGCAAATATGGAAGGGTCATCATCAATAAATAATAATTGGAAATTTTCAAATTTATAGCAGAAATTGGAATCAGATACATGCATGAAAAGCCCAATGCATATGGTTAAACAATTGGTGCAGGACCCATGATAAAGAAAGTGACTAATGAGTTCTCTGACAACCAACATACATGGAAATGTGGTAGTTGGCAATCCATGCAAGTAGTGTTATTCCAAACATATATACTGGGCTGTTAAACAAGAAATTACTGGGCTGTTAAACAGCAAGTGAAAAAACTGAAATTATGAAGGGTGCATGCAAAGCAAAAACTTATGTCGTGCGCTCTGCAAAAGTACAACCACTATTAGCATGCCTAAGCAGCAATTTAATCAAATGCTAGCAAACTACCACAACCATGAGTTAAGCTAAACAAGAACACCTCCACAGAGGATGTGGTGTTAAATGCCAAGGCAGCTACTGACTGTAAGAATGCATATTCTAGAGTCATGAAGAAATTAGAAAACAAAACAAAATTAATTACGCAGAGAAATCTATTTTATTTGTTAAAATATAAAGTGGGTGTAACAATCCAATGTAAAAGAAAAACTATTTGTCTGAGGTAAGAGGCTAAGAGCTGCATGATTTGTGAGATAAATAACCCAGACCTGTTTCCTCTTCAATTTTTCTCTTCAGAGCACCAAGAGGACCAATTAGTTGACGAAGGGTGTCATTGCTGTACTTGAAGGTAGCTGCATAACAGAAATAAGATTTTGCATTATAAAGCACAAAGCCAATACAGCCAGAATACAAGTTGAATGGTCACAGTCAGAATAAATACAAAATAAAGTTTAAAGTCAACCTAGTCGAGGGCGAGTCTTATCATCTTGAACAGGTGGTGCACTTATCTCTTGTTCCATGTGGTCAAGAATTTGAAGACGACCATTAAGAGCATGATACAAACACTCACAAATAATATCCAAGGGAATTCCAGCAGGTTTTATATCCAATTGAATTGCAGTAACCCCGTTACGTGTTCCAGCAATTTTGAAGTCCATGTCCCCTAGATGATCTTCTAGGCCCTGGGGAATGAAAATCCAGCAAATTTGAGTAATCCAGGAAAGCAGGGGAGTATTTTCAAGTTGAAATCAAGAAGCAAAGAAGTCATGGTACGCTAAAATAATTTGCTGAACAACACAGATCTGAAGTTCAGGTTGATACTGTAACCTAAGCATAAATTAGATGAAAAGTAAGGCAATCTCTTAACACCTTTCAAGGACTCTCAAGATTATATCAGGTAATTGCAGAAATAAAGGTACACATGCGTCAATCCACCATGTTGGAATAAGATCCAAGAACCTCACCAAGATATCAGTCAATATTCGATAGTCCTTAATTGCACCAGTTGATGAGTCAATTTCAGTAACAAGCCCCACAGACACACCAGCTACATGATCTCTTAGGGGAATGCCAGCATCCATCAAAGCCATGCTACCTATTTCAGAAAAGAAATTGGGATTTATGTTATGCTAGCCATCCACAGTTAACACAACACTTCATAGAACAGACTCATTGACTAAGAGAAGAGGTTCATGTCTCTCAGCAGTCAAGTATTTCTTACTTCTTTGCACATAAGACAAGTGAAGTTATTATAACTGCTACCAGCTGATTTACAAGTTCTTTGTTTAGGTAAAAAGCATTAGAAATGCACAACAGGTTGAAACTTGAAAAACTTACCTCCACAAACAGTTGCCATTGATGTTGAACCATCAGATGCCATGACTTCTGAATTGATACGGACTGTATAAGGAAACTCATCTTCAGGAGGCAAAACAGCAAGCAGAGCCTTCTCTGCAAGAGTGCCTGGTTGCAGGTGAAGACACCACAAGCAATTTATAACCTTGGAAGAGTTGGACAACATTGATTCTTCACTTGAAATTAATTGCATCAAAGAGTTATTTGAGATTCAAACATGCTTCCATGAGGCAAATAATGCCCGTAAAGGTAGGAAAATAGTATGAACCATATCACTTTAAAGCTAGGTTCTTTAAGTTCTTGCATTCTCTGTTGATCACACGTAACATGAAGCATAAAATTATGCATCATAAGGAAGTAGGACACCAAATGTTAACCATGCGATGATAAAAGGATAAATCAAGTATGGGTTTGATGTTAAAGTTTCTACAAGTATAACCTTGTGAAAGGACAACTCAACAAATGAAACATGAGATCCTCAGTTTTGAACTGATAAAGCAAGAAAAAAGGGTAAATTTGTTTACCATGCCCAACTTCACGCCTATTTAGGCCAACTCTTTTACTAACTTCATTTATTGAAAAAGGTGGAAAACTGTAATGAAGCATGAAGCGCTTTGTTGGGGGTCCAACCAAGGATTGCAAGCGCTGCGCATCTCCTGGGGCCCCAAGAGTCACAGTGCAAAGAACCTAGATGTAGCAAAATTAACATTTTTTTCCATCAATGTTAATTCCTCAAATAAAGCATGATTCAGCATACTGTTGATCTTTTTATCATTTGACCATCAGAAGAATACTGTGAACTAACCTGAGTATCTCCACGATTAAAAAGTGAAGATCCATGCAATATCGGCATATAACCAGCCTCACAATACAAAGGCCTAACTTCATCAAGACGTCTCCCATCAACTCTAAATCCTTCTGAAATAATCCTCCTGCGAACAACCTGATATTTTTGTGAGAAGAAGAAACAGTGAACATGTAAGTGAGAACAAGAATAATAATCATAAACCTAAAGACAAAATCAACGCCTCCTCCCAAACCATGATAACAGTCACATGTTGCACAAAAATAATTTGTTTAGTTGCGTTGAATTGTAATTATTATATCAGATGAATCCACAAAAAATGATTTAAAAATAGAGACATTGCTTGGGAAAAAGAATTATACATTACAGCTCAAAAACTTCCAAAGTAAACAATTCAACTCAATTTATCCTCAAATTCAACTTAAATAATCTCTAAAAGAAAATATGAAAAGGGAAAAGTGCATCTTTGTAATAGGTCATTGTTTCATCTAATAAAGAAAAAACTTTTTTTAAGAAAAAAAGAACAAGGATTGTCCTCAGTAATTTTGTATTCACTGCCACATGATCAGAACAACAAACCAATAGGAAATACATGTTCTTTTATCGACAACTTACCTCTTTCCTCACAGTATCCACAGCCTTTGGTAGAACAAGTACGCTCTCTTCATCACATTCTTCTTCAAGTGCTCTTCTCACATCTTGTGTAACATTTTCTAAAGCCTCCCCTCGTTCAAACTGGATGAATGGAAACATCACAAAATCCAAAACCAAAAGTATTAGATAAAGATATCCATAAATCATGTGTCATGCTGGAAAGAAGAGCATAAAAAGAATCTTTGCTTCATAAAAATATTTCCTCAAAAGATATGGTCGTTTGACAAAGACAAATTTGCTCACCTTGCCATGAGAAGAATCAGTAAAAACAGCTTGTATTTGCGCTTCTGCTAGGTTTCTAACTTTCTCTAATGTTTTTTCAGATACCATTGATAGTTTATAGTCCTTCTTATCCTTCCCAGCTCTGGTAGCAAGTCTAAGTTGAGGTTCAATATATTTGACTGCCTGGAAGGTCAAGGACAAGAATCTCAGTAGCTTTCCAGTTATCGAATCAAAAAGAAGAAAATGAAAAGACTAAATGACTGACCTCAGGATGTGCCAATCTTAACCCAGCTTCTAGATCTTTCTCGGATATTTCCGAGGCTTGTACATCAATCATTAAGGTTTTATCCTTTGTACAGGCATATACCAAGTTCAGATCACTTACGCTAAGCTGCATTACAACCAACATATACAAGTCAGATAAATGGAGTTACATAATAACAAACCAGAAATCCATGTATTAACAGCATTGGGTTTTAAGTTGACTGGTTAATGGTACTGGTTTGAAGATGTTGAAAGAGAAGGCTTTATATTAATGATAAAAAAGGACATGGAGGGGTGTTAATCAAGCTATGTTTCAAAATGTGCAAACAGAAGTTTGAAAGCTAGATTTCAGTGAAAAAGAAATCAAAGAAGGCAAGAGCAATAACCTGTCAGACAAACAACCACACATTCTCAACAAGCAAAGCAGGCGGAATAGAAATGGCCACCACTAAACTCAGGTGATCTGAAGTGTAGTACAAAAATTTTTTCTTGTGTTTTTTTCCAAAACAAAATAACAGTTATTTCCATGTATTGAGGCCATTCCATGACCTAAAATTGTTTAAGAAAAAAATTTTACCAATTGCAATCTTGACTCACCATAATTGTTAGAAAGCTTCATCTTCAGATATGAAGAAAAATGCATTATTGAGACAACAAGAATCGATTCAGTCCAAGAGAATATCAATAGGTAGTGTCTTTTGCTAAGAAATCAATTCTAATGGCAATGAACAAAATTATGAGACAATTAAGGTTTTCAAAAGGGAATGAATAAACTTTTTATTCAGTGCAACAACTCAGCTGCAGCATGGTCAAGAGCGTTAACTTTAAATTGCCCAAGTCACTAAGTGCTTGTCTAGGCACATATCCAAGTGAAGCAAGGTGCTCTTACCATATTACATAAAAGATTAATACACCATACAACTAAAAAATTGCCAATTTCAGCATTCAAAACCAGCTTTCTATATGAAGAGCAGAAACCTTTAGTTTCTGATTTAATTGCATGATGTAAGAATGCACAACCTATCTTTTGAATAATATAGTAAACTTTCTGATTTCCAAATTAATTATTGTTATAGTTCTCAAAATCAATCAACATTACCTTTTTCTATTGTTTTTAGTGTTAAAATAAGAATCTAACTTCTATTTTGATTCCCCCAATAACAAGGAAACTTTAATTTTTAAGGTAAGTTTCTTTCTAGTTCACAACTTTCAGCCGCTTTCCTTTTATTTTTTTCAAAATTAAGATAGCCGTGTAATAGAAATAATATACAAATTGCAATAATTTGTAGCCTTAGTTCAAGGGATCATTTAAGTCAAAAGATAATATAAAAGAAAAAGATTGTGAAGAGAGGTGTGTTGCCTCGAGTAGCTGCCTAGACAACATCTAGGTACAACTGCGTAGGAGGAAAGCCTTGCAATCACCTTGCATGAGCGCCTAGGCAAGAACTTGAGTGCCAGTTGACAACATTGTATTTTTTGAACAAGGAAAATTCCTCTTACTTAATTCTAACATTCAAGATTTTACTATCTACTGTATTCTTTATCAAGTACTCAAAATGTTTGAGAGTATAAAAATAATTAAAAAGAAATGATTCATGCATGACATGAATCTCTACAAAGGAAAGAATTGACTTCATAAACTGCAATAACCTGGGTGTTGACAAGAACATAAAACTAGCCAATTTATTTTTGATTATTACCTCTTCCATGGTTGGATTAACAACAAAACGGCCAGAAACCCTTCCTATGCGTATCACCCCAATGGGCCCACCCCAAGGAATATCTGATAACATTAGAGCAGCAGATGTTGCATTAGCTGCCATTACATCTGGATCTTGTGTCCCATCTGAAGAAAGAACACTTGCCATAACCTGTGAGTTCATAATATCTATCAAAAGACCTTTTTAATAATTAAAAAAAAATACTACTATAAAGTGACATTACCTGAACTTCATGATAAAATCCAGGTGGAAAGAGGGGTCGAATAGGCCGGTCAATGAGACGACCGCATAAAAGCTCACGCTCTTTAGGTGCACCTTCTCTTCGCATATATGTACTAGGAATTACACCTTGAGCAAACTGCTTTTCTTGGTATTCAACCTAATTTTTTCACAAAGGCAAAACGACTATACAAATCAAATATTGGTCAGCACGCTAAACACAAAATGACAACAGAGGCATAACCTCATGAAATGACTAGATATCATATTCAGACTTGATTAGAAAGCATAAAAAAATGCAAGGATTTAATCCAGTCGAATTCTTTTTTTTTTTTCAGCAGCTAGAATTCAATTCTTTCAACTTTAATTTCATTTTCCTTAAAAAAAATCTCAATCGAATTCTTGCACAATCATTCATTGGTGAAGCGGATGCATTTGCAAGGCTTCTTTTTCGTTTAAAAAATTATACCTTTAACATAGGAAACATATTTAATCAATTACGAATGATAAAAGAGGGAAGCCAACGTATAGATTAACCGTACAGTTAGAGGTAAAAAATCACGAACAGAGTCGCCCTTAGAGCAACTGACAGTAGAAAGCACGTTAGTTTGATCCATGCCTAAAACGACAGCGCCGTTAGCAAAGCGAGCAATTTTCCCTGTTTGGAAGGAAATAACTCGCGATCCAATCTCGAACTCTTCCGTGAAAGTTTCCAGAACTTTAGTTCCTGCGACCGGTGAATCCGCATTTGAAGGAGCAAAGCCAAGACGACCGCTGCAGATGGTGCCGAAATTAAGGGATCGCCATGTGAGGAAGTTGGGAAGAGATTTTACAAGCGGATTTGCTCTTTTTCTTGCTATAGACGACATAGCGATCTATTCCTCTAACAGAGAGGGAGTGAAGGAGAGGTTTTAGGGTTTAAGCGCGCGGGAGAAGTCGTAAAAGGAACGATGGCGATATGAGAAGCGAGAGGTTTAAGAGTGTGTGATCCTCTATGCTCGGGTGTAGTTTGGGCTTTGCTGGAACAAAATGATTGGGTAAATAATCATATTTCCCATTCAGTAAAACTTATTAAAATATTCTTGATATTTGATTTTATCAATTGATAGAATTAAATTAAATTAATATTTTAATTTAATTTTTCCATAACATAATACAAGTTTTGTTGCAATTATATTATGCTTTTAATGTAATTTTTCATCCTTCTTTAATTTTTTTTCAATAAAATGAAATTAAATGAATATTTTAAATCATTTTTCATAACATAAAGCTAAATATTTTAAATCATTTTTTATAACATAAAGCTATGTTTATAAAATATAATTAACTATATAATATGATAGAAATATAGTATAACACATTGAGATGTTTGGATAAATATTATAACAAATATATTATTTTTAATATTTTAAATTTTAAAAAAAGTTAATAAAATTTTAATGTTTAATGTGATATTTGATTCTACAATAAAGATGTTCAAGTATTCAAATTTTTCTTCCTTTAACTTTTTATTTATTTATTATCATTTAAATAATATAATAAAAAATGTAATTTAATGATCATTATATTATACTACTAATTATATATTATCATATATCACATAAAAGCTTCACAATAATTATGCATATTATTTTTTTCTAAAATTTACATACTTTTTCATTATTTTTCATTATTGTATAAATTATTTAAAATTTATTAATTCATCAATGAAATTTAAAATGACTTTTATTTATATTGCACTCTACTTTTCTCATTCCCATTAGAAATTATCAATTTTTATATTATTTGTATCATGTAAAATATTAGAAATTGATAAAATACATCAAATAAATATCAAATTCTAATTTATTAAATAATCATCAAAATAAAAATACATATTAGAATTATTATTAATAAATTATCAATAAAATTAATTTATAATATAAACACATAAATAAAATTATTTTTTATTTATTAAAAATTACAATTACATCTATTTTTAAAAAATAAACTAAAATATTCTTTGAAGATATGATAGTAATGATGTAACAACCCAATTTGATAACTATTCTCACAAATACAATATGAGAACTAGGGTGAGCATTGGTTTATTGGTTTGGTTTTGTGAAAAATTTTAACCAAACTAAATAAATCAAAAATCGAATAAAAAAATCGAATTATTTGCAAACCAAACTGTTAGACCCTAGGTTTTGATTGGTATGACACGTGTGAGTCAATTTAAGTTATTTGCAATTTTCTAAGTATTTTTGTGTTTGGTACGGGCGTACTAACTGTTACTTGATTAGAGGTACGGCCATACGGTTTGGGCGTACCAATTGAGTCATGTGTTATTGAATGTGGTACGGGCGTACCATTGGTTGGTACGGGCGTACCTCAACTCGCAGGAATTTAGTTTGTCAGTCAGCCTGTTTTGGTACGGGCGTACCATTGTTGGTACGACCGTACGCTTGCTCGCAGGAATTTTGCTTGTCAGTCAGCCTGCATCGGTACGGGCATACCACTGGGTGGTACGGCCGTACGCGACCTCGCAGGTAAATTGGTTTGTCAGTAAAACCTCTTTGGTACGGGCGTACCAAGTGATGGTACGACCGTACTACTTTTCCCTCGCGTTTTCCAACGGCTAGTTTTGAATTTGTACGGGCGTACAAGTGATGGTACGGCCGTACGCGTAGTAAAAATTAGGTTTTTAAGTCTACAAAACGGCTAGTTTTCTAGTATAACTTTTTACATACTTTGAGCTAACAAAAATTCATCTGCAGAGCATTGATTTCTGAGCTAGTATCTTCGTCTACAAGTAAGATTTAAGCTTGTATTTATATTTACTCTTTGTATTGTATTTGGGATTGGTGTGTGAATAATCCATTGGGGATTATCATTTGTTTGA
>CANYBF010809256.1:0-10413 GCA_948192965.1 Dalechampia spathulata
AATCCTATCCTATTACAAATATTCCTCGCATACATAAATTCCCGGGTATTAAGTAATACCCCTTTTCTCCCTCGAGTTGCATGATCCAAAATGCACGATGGATTAATATGCAAAATAAACAAATAAATTCATTAGTAAAAAATGAATTTTGGATTTAATTGACTAGTCCCATACCATTTAAAAGTACGAACCAACAGTCAAAATCCAACAATTATTAGGCAATAATTAAAGCAATAAACACAAGTCGGATCGTGAAAATTCATTTAAATAAAATTATTTTAAGCAAAATTATTTTTATTTGATCATGGAAAATTTAATTGGGAGGACTATTATCACACATAATTTTTGGAGATAGCCCTACGACCAATTAAAAACCAATCCAATCAAAAACCGCGTTTATACGATCAAAAATTGTATTTTATCGTAAAAATTAATTTTGAGGCCAAAATTAATTATGTAAAAATTTTTTTATGACTTTTCCAGAATACTTAAATCACTATGAGACTTAAATACCACTGGATACGTCAAAATATGGCCCAAAATACAATTTTCTGGAAAATTTACGAGGAATATGCGTCGCGCATCACGTGATGTGCGCCACACATTTACTGTGTGTGGCACACATCCCATGATGTGTGGCCCACATCAGAGGCCAATCTACATGAAAATTAAATTTTTCAGTACAGAAATAAACTACAGATAAAATCAAGCAACTTTAATGAAGACGGTACCTCATTTTGAGCACGAATCGGCCTCCGGTTCATCAAACCAAATAATTAATTAAGCAATTAATTGAAATAATTAATTTTAAGGCTAAAATCAAGTAGATATGGATGATTTATGATAGATCCAGAACCCCAAGTGTACGATCTAGCTACTGGAGTCATTGGAAAATTCAAAATCGAAGCGGTTTGGAAGCGATTCGGGTGAAAACTTGGTTTTTCTATGAAAACTGAAGCCAATGTGCGCCGCACATAGCCAATGTGTGCCACACATTGACTTTGTGTGGCGCACAAGGGCAATATGTGGCGCACATGGCAAAGAAAACCGGAGAAAAATTAGAAATTTTTCAGCAGAAACCCTAGATCTGGCCCCGATCTAGGTAGATCGGACCCAAAACCGGGTTTTTGCTCGTGGATTTGCATCCAAATCATGAAATAAAATTTTAGAGTTAAAATTATTTTAGATCCAGCAAGTTTTAAGGCAGATCTAGGGCACCCAAGGCATGAAAAGGCCTTGAATGACCCTAAAATTGCTAGATCGGACGAAAAACGGGAGAAAAATGGCATTTTCTATAAAATTTTGGGGTGATGTGCGTAGCACATGACCCCATGTGTGCGACACATAGCCTATGTGTGGCGGACATGAGGTGATGTGTGCAGCACATCACCCATAGAATAGTGACAGAATGAAGAAAATTGAAGAAAACAGGAAATTTACCTTATTTTGGCTGCTTTTCTTCCTTGATCTTACTTGATTCCGAGTTTAGGGAGCCTAAACTAACCAATTTTGTCACTAAATCCATGAGATTTAATTAATTAGGGGCCTAATTAATTGAGTGGAAATTTTGGTAGAGTTTTTGGTGCCCTTAGAGAGTAAATTTTGGATCCTTTCTTCAGACCCCTAGCTCTATATTTATAGAGCAATTTTTGGGCATGGCAATTTTGTAATTTTGGCCCAGATTTGAAGAGATGTGCGCCATACATTGCTAATGTGCTGCGCACATCATGTGATGCACGCAGCACATCACTTTTGTCCTGATGCATGCGGCCCACTGTGGTGTCTTTTGGGATGCGCCCTAAAGTGTATAAGCGTTATTTGACGTAAGGAACAACTTTGTAGAAGAAAGTTTTTCCAAATTTGGTCCCGAGAAGGCTCTTGGCCAAACGTCTTTTTATGAAGTTATTATGCAATGTACGTAGCGCATCGTGCGACGTGCTCCACCCAATACGGGCTGAACCGGATGCGTACCATATATCAACCAAAGTGTAATCGATATTTTGAGAAACTTTACAGTTATAAGTTTTCTCAAATTCGGCCCTGAACACCGAGTTTTGGCTAATGGTCCCAATTTAGGGTTTACGACCCAGTTTCGGCCCAAAATGGCATTTGGCGTGCCAGAAGTTCGTTTCTCGTGTGGGTATCAATGGAAACGTGTTCTACGCGTCAAGAACACTCAGATTGATGAATTCAAGCGGCGGGCCCATATGGGTACTATTCATGATGAATAGTACCCTTATGGGCCCCACAGTGCAAAAGGGCCTAGAAAGTGGCAAACAGCGTGCTAGGCGCTTTGCCTTAAGTAAGGCAACAGGTAGGATGTATTCTGTGCGTACAGAATGCATTAGAGCGGACTATAGTGAGGAGTGGGCCCCACAGCGTAGTAGGCCCAGAAGGTGGCATTTGCGATGCCAAGCGCTGTGCCTCACATAAGGCAACTGGAAGAGGTATTCTGTAAGTACAGAATACACAGAATAGGCAGTAGGGTCAGCGGGCCTTGTTGATGCCCTAGGTGGGCCCCATAGCATAGTAGGCCCGGAAGATGGCATTTGCGATGCCAAGCGTTGTGCCTTGCATAAGGCAACTGGGAAATGTATTCTGTAAATACAGAATACACGAAATGGGCTAATAGAGGCAGTGGGTCCCACTGATGCCCTTGGTGGGCCCCACAGCGTAGTGGGCCAGGAAGATGGCATTTACGATGCCAAGCGCTGTGCCTTATGTAAGGAAATTGGAAAATGTATTCTGTAAGTACAGAACACACGGAACGGGTTATTAGGGGTTGCAGACCCCATTTGTGCACTATTCATGGTGAATAGTGCCCAGAGCAAGAAATGCAATACTTTGCATTACAACTGTTTTGCCCTATGTATACAGCAAGGGAGGGTGTTCTGTATGCACAGAACACTCAGAATAGATGGCGGGTCCCGCCAGGCGTCATGGTGGGCCCCACCAGTTCTGAAATGTTCTATACATCAGAACACACAAATGAAGACACAGGGGCCTAACTGTATAATCGGGATCGATACCAGGGACTAAATCCTAGCCAAATCAATAAAGACCCAAAATTATACGATGGTGAAAAGTTAGGGTCAACAACGGTATGCCATTTATTATGCCATGTCATAACATATGCCATGTCATGCATCACTTAACATGTCATGCATATGATATGCCATTCATCCCATATCCTATACATATGCATTGCATACACTATACGCCCAATGCTAAAAATAAAATCAAAAACATTAACGCATAACACCATACACTATTTACCTTAATATGTGCTTACATATTAGGTTGCCATATCACGCATACGATATGTAATTCATGCCCACATGCCCACATGACATGTATATGCCATGCTATTTTATCGCTCCTATGTATGTCATGCATATGCCATGCCACTCAAATGCCAAATAGCTTTATATGTCATTTTACATGCAACCTTGCAACGCCAATTCACATGACGCACTGTGTGCTTACATTTACGCTCGTATGCTTGCCTGCTTAGGACAATTAATCCCAACTAAAATGGTAAAATTGATTTTGGAAACTCATAGAATAGATCTCCACCACCCGAACCTAATCTCTGAAGGGTTTAACTAGCACTCATGCTATGGGTTGGTTGTACCAATCCGAAACCATCCGGTGGCGACTCCTTGCGACTCTTTCGAGTTCGTATCATTCCCTAAGGTAACCCCTTAGGAAGACTGCGCTTTCGCTCCAAGTGCGGTCCCTGGTCCGTGACTTTCACAAGCCTCACTCTGGGCCCCGACAGAAACCGACGCTCACATACACATTGTTTACAGAACTGATAGGCATCACGATGCAAGGTAGGCCAATACAGCCCACATTCCAGAATTTTCACGATTATCTTCTTATGCCCATAATGGCCTCCACAAGCACTACTGTGGCAGAAGTGTAAAACGGACTAGATTTCATTCTTAGGTATACACCTTCGAATAACCTGATCAGTATAGTGTCTCCATAGGTACGGATCATCCCAAACATAATGTTTCACCTAGTTCCTAATCCTATCTTTCTCATGCCTTGTAAGTTCATCGGGAAATCTCCTGGAACATAAAAAATTGACAATGTCAGCATACCAAGGTGATTTCACAATTACACTTAAAGCAATCTCATTAAGGAATTCATTAAAGAAATCATCAGGTTCAATATTGGGCAATCTGCTCAAGTTGTCTGCAACCAAATTCTCGCATCCTTTCTTATCTCGCAGCTCCAAATCAAATTCCTGAAGTAGAAGGATCCATAAAAAAAAATGTGGTTTGGCCTCCTTCTTTTTCAGCAAATATTTCAAGGCTACATGATCAGAAAAAATCAGCACTTTAGTTCCTAATAAATATGATCAAAATTTCTCTAATGCAAACACTACAACATAAAGCTTTTTTTCCATCATGGAATAATTAAGTTGGGTATCATCTAGCATCCTGGAGGCATAGCTAATCACATGAAGATCCCTCCCATTTTGTTGCCCAAGTACCGTACCAACAGCAAAATTGCTGGCGTCATACATAATCTCGAATGGTAAACTCCAATTGGGTGGCTGCATAATGGGTGCTGAAATGAGTGCCTCCTTCAGTCGGTCAAAAGCTACCTTGCATGATTCATCAAAATTAAATTTGGTATCTTTTTGCAATAACCTGCACAAGGGTTGTGCTACTTTGGAAAAATCCTTCATGAACCTCCTATAAAACCTTGCATGGCTAAGAAAAGAATGAATCTCCCGCACAGTGGTGGGGTAAGGCAAAGATTTAATTATGCTAATTTTTTCTTGATCAATTTCAATGCTTCTTTTCGAAACCACATGGCCTAATATCAAACCTTGCTCAACCATAAAATGGCATTTCTCATAATTGAGAACCATATTCTTCTCAATGCAACATTACAAAACTCTAGCTAAATTATCCAAACATTCGTTAAATGAATTACCATAAATAGTAAAATCATCCATGATCACTTCAATAATGTTTTCCATAAAATCTGAAAAAATGCTTACCATGCAACGCTAGAATGTTACGGGCACGTTACACAGCCCGAATGGCATCCTATTGAACACAAAGGTTCCAAATGGACATGTGAAGGTCATCTTTTCCTAATCTTCTGGAGCAATAGGTATTTGGTAAAAACCCATGTAATTTTCAAAGCAATAATAATGAGTTCGGCCTGCCAAACGCTCCAACATCTGGTCAATAAAAGGTAAGGGAAAATGATCTTTATGAGTTGCTGAATTTAATTTCTTGTAGTCAATACAAACCCTCCACCCATTTTGGATACGAGTGTGAACCATTTATCCTTCCTCATTATGGACCACTATTATGCCTGTCTTTTTAGGCACAACATGCACTGGACTGATCCATTGGCTATCAAAAATCAGGTATATCATTCCTGTGTCTTACAGCCTTAGGATCTCCTTTTTCACTACTTCTATCATGGCTGGGTTTAGTCTACGTTGGGCATCTTGAACTGACTTTTTATCAGGCTCTAGCAAAATCCTCTGCATGCACGTGGATGGGCTTATGCCCTTAATGTCAACTATGGTCCAGCCAATTGCTTCCTTGACTTTTTAAGAACTCTAACCAAGGTGTTCTCCTCTTCTTCACTCAATTTGTTAGAGATGATCATGGGCAGTATCTCTCCTTTCCCAAGGAAGGCATACTTTAAATGGCTTGGCAGCGGCTTAAGCTCCAATTCAGGTGCCTGCAAGGTTGAACGGATTAATTTAGTGTAACGGTTATTCAAATCAAAATTTTATTCAATCTTAGGCTCTCCATTAAATTCGTCAATGGCTTGCATCACTTCATCTTTCAAAAATAACATCTCCTCATAATCTTCAGCATTGTTGAGTGCTATTCCAAGTTTGTCTTCTCCATATAATTCAAATACTTGCTATAGACATGACTCGATTATGCCCACAGCATAGGCGTTGAAGACTTCTATAGGGTACTTCATAGCATCATACATGTTGAATTTTATCACCTCTCCATCAAATTCCATGGTCAATGTCCCTTCATGGACATTAATCTTTGTTCGAGTGGTTGTTAGGAAAGGTATCCCTAACAAGAGATCGAATGACTTTAGGGAAGTCTTGTTGTCCATCTGCAAGACATAAAAATCTACATGAAAAATTAATTCGTTAACTTTCACAAGCATATCCTCCAAAACTCCAATTGGGTATATGGTTGACCTGTCCGCCAATTGAATCACAACACATGTCTCCTTCAAAGGACCTACATTCAAAGATTCATACACACTTGCGGGCATAATGTTAATTGAGGCTCCTAAATTGCATATTGCATGTCTTATGCCCATATCACCGATCATAATAGGGATTGTGAAAACTCCCTTATCTTTGCATTTCGATGGCACTTTACTCTGAATTACTGCCAAAATAGTTTCACTCATATTCACCTGTTGAAAGCCAATTAATTTGCATTTATTGGTGCATAAGTCTTTAAGAAATTTGGCATACATAGGTACCTGTCTTATGGCCTCAAGCAACAGAATATTGACTTGTACCTTGCAGAAGGTCTCTAGGATTTTCTTCTACTCATTTTCATGCTTGGTCTTTTCCAATCGCTCAGGAAATGGGCAATGATTAATCACAAGCTGGATTGCCTTCTCATGGTCTTTCGCTTTCTCCTCTTGCTCTCCTTTCTCTCCTTCCTTGCTACTGTCAATTTCCAGCTCCTTCTCCTCATGGGTTTTTAGCTTTTTTCCAGCTGCTTCAAGAAGTGTTCAGCCACTCCTCAGTGTCATAGCATTGACACTTTCTCTGGGGTTAACTTCTGCTTATGATGAAAGTTTTCCTTGTGACTTAATTCTGCTCAAAACTATAGCCATTTGAGACATCTGATTCTCTATATTCTTTATCCTAGTATCTGTATTTTGCTGATTTTGAGTCATAGTTTAGTGGAATTGCTGAACATCCTACTAAAAACCATGAACATTAGTTACCAAATTTTTCACAACATCTTCTAGAGACATACCTGGAGGCTTTTGTTGGGTTGGCTTCTACTGAAAATTTGACTGTTGGTTGCCATAATGCAGGTTGGGATGGTCTCGCCAACTTAGGTTGTATATCTTAGAAAACAAGTCATATTTTCTCTGAGGTGGTCCTGGAAATCCTCCAACAGCATTTGCTTGCTCCTCGGTTCCCTCCTCTTGAACTGAGGGACATTGATCAGTCACATGATTTGTTTGGGTACATATTCTATAAGCCCTTGTTGGTTTCATGTTGGTCGTAAGTTCCTGCACAGTAGATGTAAGCTATTTAATTTGATTTTCAAGGTTGGAAACATTTACCTCATGGACCTTTCTAGGCTGCTCTCTTTTGATACTAAAGGATTGGGCATTAGCAGCCATTATGTCAATCAGATTACGAGCTTCTTGAGGTGTCTTATTTACTATAGCTCCTCTACTTGCAACATCCATCATCTTCCTTTCTATTGGTAATAATCCCTCATAAAAGTAATGTATCAGATTCTACTCTATGATCCCATGTTATGGGCAGGATGCACACATTCTTTTGAAACATTCCCAATAGTCATGAAGATTCTCCATGTCTTTCTGCTGAATGGAACATATATCTCACCTGATTTGGGAAGCTCTTTTGGTTGGGAAAAATTTATCCAGAAATAATCTAGCCATCTCATTCCATGTTGTTATAGTTCCTGAGGGCATGTAATAGAACCAATCTTATACAGCTTCTGCAAGAGAAAAAAGAAAAGCTCTAAGTTTAATATGTTCAAGGTTTACACCTTTTGGCTTCATACCTATGCAAAAAATATGAAATTACTTCAAGTGTTTGTATGGATCTTCATTCTCCAAGCCCCTGAAAGTTTGCAGTAGTTGTATGAGTCCAGATTTAAGTTTAAGGGGTCCTTTTATGTCCTCATAAGTGATACAAAGTGGAGACTGATCTATGGGTGCAACGACCATTTATCTGAGAGTTTGTTCGTTGTTTATGGCCATAAAAGCTTTGTTATAGCTCTCGCTATTAGAGTTGTCACTGGCTGTTTCCTCGTGGGTACAAGAACTCTCCGAGACTGAGGCAAATTTTCTAAGTTTTGCCTCTTTTCTCAATCTTTTTGCAGTTTTCTTGATTTCTTTATCAAAGCTAAGATTACCTGCAGAAGATCGAGTCATAAACAAAGAATTAAGAAAATGTTAATTACCATCCCTAGCAATGACACCAAACTTTTATCGGTTGTCGCTTCCGTCAAATTAATTCCTTACAAGCTACACATTGGAATTATGATTTTTGTAGCAGTGGAAGTAAGGGTCGAATCCTATAGAGATGGCTTCAACTCACTTAATTCTTTACATTTAAAAATAAATGAGGCAAATCAGAAAGTAATTAAAATAAATGAAGAAACAAAATAAAATAAATTAGAGAAAATCAATAAAAAGTAATTCTCCCAACCGAAAGCATCAAGTATTCACTAATTGAATATGATCATTGATTCAATAATAGTCCAAAGGCAATAATGTTACTAAGCCGGTTATAGTTTACCAAGCAAGTCTCACATGCCCCAATCTTCCCTTATTTGTAAGACGCCATGAAACAAGCTCTATGAAATGCCTTTAATCCCAGGATAAACAAGGTGGAAATAAATTCTCACAAGTCATCTCGAAATTGCATTAAGGATTAGGAAGACCTGATTCTAGTTAACAGTTGCGACCCAGCATCCCTCGTGTTCAAACTAGATCCTCTAACCCATAAGAAGTACTATCGCATGTTGTAACAAGGATAGCATCTTGTTTTACCACTCCAGCAAGTCGAGTGACTTTTTCGTATCAAACAACCCATGTAGCTATATGCTAGAACTTAGAAACATGCAACAGGCCTTATTTACATGCACTAAGAACATTAATGGTTCCATGTGACTCAGAATTAGAGATAATAGTGCTTTGCCAATGGAATTAAGATCATTTAGATCTCACATAGTCATTAACGAATAACTTGAATTGCTTCCAATTGGGAAAAACAATTGCCTAGCCTAACATCATAGGCAAATTAAACATAAAGTAAAAATAGAAGAAAATAAAAACTAGAATTAAAATAAAAAAGGAGTGAACAATAAAACCAAACTAAGCTAGGAATAAAATCTGAACTACCAAAATTAAAAACCCCTTCTACATAGGAACATGCTCCTACTTATAGAAGGTAAAATAAAATAATTAAACTGATAAAAGTAATTAATTAATAATCCTAATCTTTAGATAAAAGAGTTTAAATCATTCCCAATCACTTTTTTATCCAACTTTAGGAGATTAAGTCTAAGTAAAACTCATCCTCATCCAATCTCCAAAACTGGCCAAGTGTTGTCGTTTTGGTGTCTCTTATGCCCGTAAGCCTTATCAGCTTCTAGCTCACAGGTTTTTAAGTTCTACTCAATGTCTTCTTCCTTTAGCTTCCAAAACATAGCTCTGGCAGGTCGTTTCACCCAGTCTTACGCCCATAAGCAATGTCCCGAAACTCCAAATCCAAATAAGCTTTAAGAACTCCCATTTAAGCATGTTTTCCTAAAACTCACTGTTTTGACCTGCAAAATATAAAATATACATAAGTCAACCATTCTAACAATTAAACTAAGCTATAATGGATGTTTGTGGGCATAAAACATGATATTTTGAGGCTCGATCAACTGCCTTATATTGATAACCATTGATAATTCCTTGATTAGATAGACATGAGGTATAATCTAACGATTGCTAATAATTTATTGACTAGACAAATGCAAGGAAATTATAACGGGAGACCTTAGCCTTTCTGCCAAACTAAAGCTCATATTTCTTCTAAAACTATGGTCCTTTTTTGCATGTTACATGGATCAATGCTTGATCATATTAATGGGTTTACCTAAATATGACTATTTTCCCCACCAAAAACCATATTGCTCTAAGAAAGAGATAGAATGCTACCAAAATTATAAAAATATACAACCTTGTATTATGTAATTATTCAAAAGTAAAATGTTAAATGTAATGTAAAAGTAGTATGATCATTTTCATGCAAATTTGTTATCTATTTTTTACATAATCCCTTTTATGGTCTTGTAATAATCAAAATTTCTTATATGCCTAATATGTTGAGAATTTCATGACTTGAGTTACCAATGCAACTTATGGCTAGGCTCTTACCTTGGAGAATTTAGACCAATCAATTTTCATATTATTAGTGTATGCTCTAGAGAATCATGTGTATTTGTACTATAAGTTTTCATTAATAAAGACATTATTCATTATATAGTATAATGTTTTAAATGAACTTGTTTTACTTGGAGTATTAAATTACATATTGAAGTCCATGATATTGGAACAGTGCAGAAGAATCCATAAAGAGTTTATGGAATGAGATTCTTATTGTATGCAAATGTTCAATATCTA
>CANYBF010809320.1:0-16823 GCA_948192965.1 Dalechampia spathulata
ATTAAGATCATATGTCACATCCTCAATCGAGCACCCACTATGTATTTATGAATTGATTGAAATGTCTTGTTTTATATGTTATTAGTGTGAAAATGACATGAAATTATGCTAATGATGATAATTATATGATGAGATTAGAGTGTATAACTCTAATATTGAAATTTGAAATTTATGACGAAACCCCTAACCGGAACCACTGAATGATGATTAATTGATGTTTTCAATATTGAAAAAACACTTAATATGATTAAATAAGTAAGTTTAAGATGATTATTTTAACTTAAGTAAACTAATATGAAAAGATAGTTAAATAAGATTTGGAATTATTTATGATGTCATAATTGAGCAATGATGATGTAAGCATGATGATGTAAGCATGATGTAAGTAAATGAGCCTAATTATGATCATGATGTATTAGAGAATAAGTAATTATGTATTAATAATGTAATAGTAAAAGTATATAATAATATAAAAATATTAGAAAAGTATAAATGGTAATTTTATTAATGATGTCATAATGATATCATAAGTAGTGAAAGTGATATCATGATTATGATTAGTATTAATTAATGTTATGTAAGAAGATAAATAGATATATAGATGAATATATGATTTAAAATAGAATAAGTTATAATAGATTTGAAATAGTATATTAAATTAGAAGTGGGATTGGAAATTGTGTTAGTGGATGGAGAGAGAGATAAAAATATTAGTATTTTTGGAGTTAATGGAAAAAGGTGGAGGATAGAATTTATTAAATAAATATGTATTTATGTATTCAAGGGGTATTAAATAAGAAATTTAGGTATATTATTGGTGGCTTTGAAGTATAAATGAATAATTATATGAATTAGGGGATAGAATTTAGTAAATGAGGGTCTCTTATCCATTATTAAATTAATTATACGCAACCATTTTTGCACCCTACCTCTTTAATGCTACAAATAGGTCTCTTATCCATTTTTAAGTAAATTTGTCCTCTTCTTACATGCCTTGTCTGAAGCATATCTCCATTCACCACTCATTTCTCTCTTATCTTCTTATTTCTTAACTTATCTCTTTGGTGTTCTTACATTTCTTTCCTTATTCCTTAAAGAAACTGAAACTAGACTTCATTTTCTCTTCATTTTCCTTCCAAACTATATGTTCAAAGTTGGTTCCTTGAATAAAGCTTAAGTTCAAGTCAATATATACTCATTTTTCCATTATTTACAAAGAAGCCCAAGTTTGCAAGCCATTCTTCATCTTTTCATTTTGTTTTTCTTTGTTCTAGTAAGATCTTTGAGTAAACAACAAGGTAAGGCTGAAATACTCTTTCTTTCTTTTGGTTTTTATGGTGATTGAAACATATTTCTCTTCCTCCTTCAAAATAAGACTCAAACCATGAAGATCCATAAATAATTAATAAAAACCAAAACCTATCTTGATGATTTACTTTGTTTATAATCTGATCTAATTCTTTTTAGTACATGCATGTTGATTTTAGGTGGAGATCAAGCTAAAGGAAGTAAAAGTAAGAAGATCTATAAGATAAACTAGTGGAGTGCGCATTTTACTTAAGATTTTGGTTGTTTGGCTTAAGGTAAGCCTTGGTGAGTATGTTTAAATGATAGATTAAAAAGATTTATGACTTTTTGATGAATTTCAAGTCATGGTTGAATGGTTTGAAGAATTTTTGTTAGTCTTAGTTAATGATTTGATGGTTAGATGAGTTAGGATTGTAAAGGACATGAAATAAAGTGTTTAGTGGTTGTGTAGGTGTATATGTGTTGCTTTTTCCTTCTTGGCCGAATCATCCTAAGAAAAAATTATTAATGGTTGGTAAGTTTAAAACATTTTAAAGTGATTATGATTAAAATAGAAGGTAAAAAGTTAAGAAGATGATATAAATTAAGTGATAAGTTAAGTAAAATTGGTGATTTAAGGTTAAATTTTCACTTTAAGTAATAATAAGATAAAAGTTATGAAAAATGGATTCTGTTAAGTTTGATTTAAGGATATAACAGAAGAATTAAAGTTAAATAGAAGTATTATTATGATTAATAAGGTTAACATTAAGTATGACATATACAAATGGACTTAAAATGGAAGTTTAGTATGATAAATATATAAAATGAGGGGTATACGGCCATAATAAAAATAAGGGCTTAAATTAGTATTAAAATAAGCATATTAATGATATTTGAAAGGTTTAATGAGATTATAAATAAATGATATAAATTGGTTGGTTAAGTCAAAGCATGTTGACTAAACTAAAGGATATATTTAAACATGACTTAAGGTTTGTTAAGAGGATATGTGATAAATTATAAATAAGAACTAGAAAGATTATTAACTATGATAAGTAATGATTAAGAGTTAAATGAATTGGTATGATAATATTAATTGAGAATTTAATCTGCTGATAAAAAGTAAAGTTGAAAAAGAAAAGTATAAAGGGATGATTGTTACTTGAGATGTACTTATACTAAGGATCTAAATGATCATTTAAACAGATACATTAGATGTTATTAAGAAGGTTAATAAGAAAATAAATGAATGATATGGTATGGTTTTAAATGAGATTCTAAGTAAGGATTAAAACATGGATAATAATGAATTATGGGTTCATAGACACATGATTTATAGAATGTTTATACTTATACAATTTTACTAGATATTTTAATTAATAAGTTTAATTATGGATGATATATAATCTGGAATTGATTAAGTGAAGTATATAAGTTGACTAAATGATATAAGATCATACTTAAGTGATGGTTAGTAAATAAGTTAAGGCAGATAGCGTATGATATGATGATGTTAATGGAAGTATTAAATAAATAGGTAATAAATAGTTATATTAAGTGTTACTAGACATATGATTAAGTATAATGATAGAAAGATATTTAAGTAAGGTTATTGTTAAAATTGTTAATTGATTATAAGATAGTGTTAGTTAAAGTGAATATAAGCAGAAACATTATAATTTCATTTAGTCCTGATGTGAATTAGTAATAGCAGAGTTAAATATATATTGAATTAAAATAGATAACAGGATTGATTTAAAAAAAAAAGGGGAACTGAGAAGTTAAATGAATTTGATATCAATTATTTTAAAATTTTGCTTTTGACAGTAATTGTCTTTAGTAAAATATAGATATGATTCTTAATTGGAATCTGGTTAAGTTATAATATTAATGAGCAGTATTAATATGATGATTCTCTGATAAATTATGATAGAGATTAATAATGACAGAATCTTAAGCCATCACTGGATTTAATTTATAACAGAACATAATTATGAAAGAGGTATACCGAATAAGTTATTATTGATTGATAATATCAATTGTGTTAATTAAATAAGGATAAGATAAAGACATAATTAAATATGATGCTACTATTTTGATTAATTGATTGAGAAATAATTTAAAAGAAGGTTTTATGTCATTAAAAAGTTTTTAAAAGTACAGTTTCAATGATATAATGATTAATTTAGAAAACAAATTTAAATAGTTGATGCAATTATGAATAGTAACATGATTTCTCATATAATGCTATGATTTAATGAGTAAATAATATTGATATATGATTGATTAGTATAAATGGTATATAATCATTAATGATGAAATAAAATATATTAATTAAAGATAAACATTGCATTATGATTAGGTAATTCAGTGGATAATCCTCACGTACCAATAAAGGAATCAAACAAAGGAAATGATATTCTAGGTTTGTGCTAGTTTAATTGGAAGTCCTAGATCATTAAAGATCAAAGGGACGGTGAAATAGTAATGCAATGGCATTGCAAAATCAATCATGATATACTATCATATATTAATCATGTCATGTACATAATGCATTAATCATGAATCATGACATAGCATGACATGGTTAAATAAGGAAGAAAGAAAGTGAATTGATATGAGAAAAATGTTAAATGATTTATACCAAGTAAAATGATATAAATTCTTACAAGAATTAAATAGAAAGGATTATGTTATGAAAAGAAATAGATTTGAAAGGAAAGATGATAAATAGGTTCAAATAAATTGAACCACAGATATGATATAAATAAAAGACCCAGTAAATGTGCATATAAAAGAAATGGCCAAACGTATAAAAGGATGGATATGAGGGAGAGTGCATAACATAAATGCATACTCATCAATATACATGGTTTATAAATAGATGATATGACATATTAAATGGTATGAAGTTATATAACTATGAGCATATCTTGCTCTTGTTTACAATCAAGACATATAGCATCTCTTTCATGTTTATTAATGAAATATTATGAATGAGATGACAATTAAAATGATGATGATGATATGAAATATGATGATAATGACATATAATTAATGATTAAATAAGATTATCAACAATAATGGCTTATAATAAATGATAATGTGAAAGCATGTTTGTTATATCCAATGATGTTTTGGAATTTGTTGATATAATGATTATTATGATATTTTTAATACTTGTGGCACTTGCACCACTGAGTTTTATACTCAACATTTTTCAATTGATAAACGCACGAACAAGTAAGCCGATGAACAAGAATGTTGAGGTAGTAGCTGGACATTTCCAATAAGCTATTGGTAATTAGTTTAAGGTTTTTTATACTTCTATTCAGTAATAATTGTGCAACTATTAAACAAGTACTTTGGCATTTGATTAAATAAGTTTGGCAGTAATTTCTAATAACTGATAATCTTAATAATCTATGATGAACCTTAAATGTGTACATTAATAATGTGTGCATTTCAATAGTCATGGTAAGATGATGACTTAAAGATGATGATATGTTTAAATCTGGGAATGATAAATGATATGATTTATGAAGTGATTGTATGATATTCAAAAAAAAATTTCCGTACTTATATAGAAATGTATGGAATCTTTTATAGGATGATTATTAATTTTCTTAAATAAAGAATTAGTAATCATGCTAAAGGAGCATGTTACGCAGCCTAAAGACATGACACTGACATTGAATCCATTTTAGACTGCATGGCCTTTAACCATAAGTCATATTTTGAACTCTTTAAAACTTCTTCATAGTTAGTTAGCTCATCATTCTTAACTAATAAGATTTTCATTATAATTTTGAGCAAGGAAACCATTAGGCTGGATGTGAACAAAAAAACTCTTTAAAACTTCTTCATACCTTATTGCTATCACTGGATATGAAACCATCAGGCTGTGTCATATAAACCTCCTCAAGCAGATTCCCATTAAGGAAAGTTGTCTTCACATCCATTTTCCATATCTCATAATCATGATGGACACCAATACCAAGTAAGATTCTTATGGATTTAAGCATAGCTAATGGTGAAACATTTTAATCATAATCAATTCCTCACCTTTGATGAAAACATTTTGCCACCAAGCAAGCTTTATAGGTAACCATGTTACTATCCATGTCAGTCTTCTTCTTGAAGAGTCACTTGTACCTGATGGGTTTTATCCCCTTAGGTGGATCAACCAAAGTCTATACTTCATTTTCTGACATGGAATGCATTTTAGACTACATGGCCTTTAGCCATAAGTCATAGTCTGAACTCTTCAAAACTTCTTTATAATTAGTTGGCTCATCATTCTTAACTAATAAGATTTTCTTATAATCTTGAAGAAGGAAACCATCAAGCTGGATGTGAACAAGGAAACTCTTCAAAACTTCTTCATACCTTATTGCTATTGTTGGATGTGAAACCATCAAGCTGTGTCATATACACCTCCTGAAGCAGATTCCTATTAAGGAAAGCTGTCTTCACATCCATTTTCCATATCTCACAATCATGATAGGTAGCAATAGCATGTAAGATTCTTATGGATTTAAACATAGCTATTGGTGAAAAATTTTCATCATAACTAATTCCTTGCTTTTGATGAAAACGTTTTACCACCAAGTGAGCTTTATAGGAAACCATGTTACCATCTATGTTAATCTTCTTCTTGAAAACCCACTTGTATGCGATGGGTTTTATCCCCTCATATTGATCAAGTAAAGTCGATACCTGATTTTCTGACATGGAATCCATTTCAAATGGCATGGCCTTTAACCGTAAGTCATATTCTGAACTCTTCAAAACTTCTTCATAGTTAGTTGGCTCATCATTCTCAACAAATAAGATTTACTTATAATCTTGAACAAAGAAACCATCAGGTTGGATGTGAATAATGAAACTCTTCAAAACTTTTTCATACCTTATTGTTATCACTAGATGTGAAATCATCAGGTTATGTCATATACACCTCCTTAAGCAGATTCCTATCTTCACATCAACTTTCCATATCTCATAACCATGATGGGCAGCAATAGTAAGTAAGATTCTTATGGATTTAAGCATAACTACTGGTGAAAAAGTTTCATCATAATCAATTCCTTGCCTTTAATAAAAACCTTTTACCACCAAGTGAGCTTTATAGGTAACCACATTACCGTTGATATTAGTCTTTTTTTTAAAGTCCCACTTGCACCCGATGGGTTTTATCCCCTCAGGAGGATCAACCAAAGTCCATACTTGATTTTCTGACATGGAATCCATTTCAGACTGCATGGCCTTTAACCATAAGTCATATTTTAAACTGTTCAAAACATCTTCATAGTTAGTTGACTCATCATTCTCAACTAATAAGATTTCCTTATAATATTGAACAAGGAATCCATACCTCATCGGTATTATTCTCATTCTAGTTAATTGTTTGATAACTTTTATTTCAAGAGGTTTTGATTCTACATCAATAGAATCCATCGACTGCTCTGCTTCATCTAGTGGAGATTGAACTTCATTAAATTCAATTCTACTCCTACTATTTGCTTTTAGAAGAAACTCTTTCTCTAAGAAAATAGCATGCTTTGAAACACTTTCTCTAAGAAAATAGCATGCTTTGAAACAATCACCTTTTATTCCAAAGGAAGATAGAAGTAATATCTTATGGTTTCCTTAAGATATCCCATAAAATAGCATTTATCATACCTTGCCTCAAGCTTATTTGAAATTATCCTCTTCCCAAAAGTAAGACATCCCTATACATTCATATAAGAAAGCATAGGTTTCTTGTTATACCATAATTCATATAATGTAACTTCAACCAAATTAGATAGGACCCTTTTCAAAACATGAACAGCAGTCTCAAGTGCATATCCCCAAAAGGATTTAAGTAACTCTGCAAGGTTCATCATGAATTGAGCCATATCTAATAAAGTTTGATTTCTCCTTTCAACTACACCATTATACTAAGGTGTATAAGGAGGTGTCCATTGAGATAAAATCATATTATCTCTAAGATATTCTAGAAATGCTTGACTTAAGTATTCACCTCTTTGATCAGATCGAAGAGTTTTAATACTTTTTCCAAGTTGTTTCTCTACTTCATTTCTAAATTCTTTGAATCTTTCAAAAGCTTTGAATTTATGCTTCATTAAGTATAAATATTTGTACTTTGAATAATTATCTATGAATGTTATGAAGTAGTTATATAGGGCCACATACATTTGAATGTATGCATTCTAGTACTTCTTGAGCTCTTTCACCTTTTCCTTTAAAAGATAATTTCATCATTTTGCAAAACAAACAAGATTCACATGTTTCACAAGATTTATAATCAAATGTACCCAAGTTGCTTAGTTTGTGCAACTTAGATGTGAGTATTATTTATATGGCTAAGACGACAATGTTATAGGAAGAGTGGATTAAGAGTATTAGCTTTGATTCTATTAGTTTGAACATTGCAAATGAGGTCTAAGTTATTCAATATATCTATTCCATTATCAACATTTACAAAGTAGTAAAACATACCATCATTAAACATTGAACAATTAGTGTCATTAATGGAAAAATTAAATCCTTGTTCAACAAGAGAAGATACTGAAATAAGGTTCTTATTCAAACTAGGAATAAAATCATTATTATTAGGTTTTAATTTTAAACTAGAAGATAAAGGTAAAACATATGTTCTTATTTCTAATGCAGCAACTTGTGCTCCATTAGCATCCCGGATGTCTGCTTTGCTCCTACCTAGACTCCTCCTACTAACTAGCCCCTGCAAATCATAATAAATGTGAAATACATAGCCAATATCTAATACCTAATGCTTGTTATTAGAAATAGCATTAGAGTTAACATCAATCATAAATATACCTGACATAGAAGCAGTTCTTCATTACCAGCTCCAGGTATTCCTTGTAGTTTTTTTTCCATTGCCCATCCTTATTACAATGGAAACAAATACGCTTGGGGGTTTTTATGCAGCCTTTTTCTTACCCACACCACCTTGAGGTTTTAGAGCTGACTTATTGCCCTTCTTCTTAGCTTTACCCCTCTTATTAGCAGGCCTAGAAGTGCTTGCTACTAGTGCTATCTTATCACTCTTGTTGTTAACATCTTGAGCATATTTTAATAAATTAATCAACTTAGGAATGGGAGTCACTACCTTAGTCATCTTGTAGTCAAGCATAAATTGTGCATAATGATTAGGCAATGATTATAGAATAAAGTCTATAGCCAACTCTTACCTCAAAGAAACTAAGGTTCTCTAACCTTTAGATGTAGCCATTTTGCACCTGAAAAGTGTCTTTGAGAGTTTATATCTCTCTGTCTGTGCTTTTTCTTCAAAAAGTGATCTTATATAAGTAGGCATGGCATAAGAGTTTGTAGCATGGCATGAGAGTTCTGGAGTTCATTCTTCATAACACCGAGCATAATGTTGTCGACCATCTCATCCTCCTACTTAAACTTATTGCAAGCTTCTCTAACTTCATTAGTAGAGTTGGTTACAAGTTGTTGTGGATAAGCACCATCTAGTACATGGGCTATCTGTTCGTCTCTTAAAACAATTTTGATTTGGCGAATCCAGTTAATGTATTTGCATCCATTGAAATTTTGTTTGAGAATACCACAGAGATCAACTTTTCTTGACATTATATAAAAATATGGAGAAAAATGAAAAATAGTGTGTCATTAATAACATCATGTATATTAATAGCATAATAAAGTCTTTTACTAGCTTTTATCTCCTACTATTTTATTTCCAACTAATAGCCCTTAACTACTAATCCAAGAAGGTCACGCTTCACCTTCCTTGGTGGGTCAATATTCGATGACCATTAAGCCCAATCTTGAGTATGCCCAACAAACTGGAACTTAATATCAATAAGTAAGCATCTTTCATGTCAATCATATCAATATATGATTACTGAGTTATTAGGTTATTAACTTCTCTTGATACTTATGTTAACTCTTATAACATAATTCTTCAAACCAGCCTATAAAATATTTTACCTTGGGTATGCCCAACAAATAAAATATTTTATTTAACTCTAACCTATTTTTAAAAACTTGGATATACCCTATGTCAAACAGGCTTGAATATGCCTAACAACCTGAATGACATGAAGCTCTCCACCCTTATCTTAAGAAATGGAAGACCTTAGATTTACATTCCTTTTAAGGGATTTACTTCCTGTCATGTCATTTATAAAAAAAATATACAAAGCAGGTATGTGCAATTATGCACCATGCATGGTCCTGGCTCATGCATGTAATGGCATTCTTATGTATCTCATACATCCAATATAACAATTTATAATATGATGATTATGGACTTTAAGCCTAAGGTCAAATATAGGTTATGCATGATTTTACAAACCTTAAAATTTCAAAATAAAATTATTTTATTATAAATTTAGTCTTGGAGTTCCAATTTTGGTCACACCTTATTCCCTTACTCCATTTGCCTCCTTTTATTCTTCTTTTACAACCTATGCAATCTAATTACAAATTTTTATAGTAGAAACCCTAAGTTGTTATGAAAAGAAATACAAAAGAAATGAGGGAAGGTAGGATATGCATACTCTATTTACCAAAATTTGTAAAATGCATATGCTCAATCATATTGGCTAAGTCCATAATCATCATCATTCCATACATCCATTCATTCATACATTCATAATGTATAAATAAATAATCTCCTCTTATCAATTTTTGGTTTAAATTTTAAAACAGCTTATTGGGCTTGCTTTTGAAAACATATGTGTTTGCTAGTTTTGAATTCTTTTGAATGAATTACTTATTAACTTAAATAATCACCCAAAAATAATTTATTAATTATTTAATCACATTTTAAATATTAATATATCATTTAGAAATCAAAACAGAAGTTAAAATAGTATAAACTAGTTAGACTCTTTATCATGCTTAAATTGCTCCAGTTAAAAGTTTTAATTCAAATAAAATACTAATTGATCTCCAAAATTAATAAAAATTTATTTCTACATATTTTAATGTGTATAAAACATTAAATTGTATTCCATTACATGAATTAATCAAAATCATTTGAGCAATTTGTTATGAAAAATGAAATACAATAACAATGAACATCTTATGCGCATGATTTGTTTTGATTAAATAAAACAGTTCTGATTCATATTTTTGTTCATTCCAAATGCTCAATAATTATATTAATACATTAACTAATTGGTTTATTACATGATCAATAATTAAACATGCAACAATCTAGCAAGAACATTAAGAACAATACAAAAATCTTATTTAGCCTTTCAATGAGAAGTATGAACAAACATCAACTTTTATCTTATATGCATTTGTTTTTCTTGATAAAAACTAATCCAATTTATTGAACAACATGTGGTTAAAATTCATAATTTTAATTTGTACTATAACCCTTTCAAAATCATAAAAAATGCAAGCCCAAAATTAAGGAAAAACAAAAAATGTCATGTATTCTATGCATAGATTGTAGCACCAAAACACTCTAATACCAATGTTGGTTTATTAAAATGTGTTTAGTAATGGAAGGTGAGTTTTAAAAATTTTAAAACATGTTAATTAAGTGCATCTAGGCAATCATACACATAGAACATGCATAAGAGAAGAGTTCATGATAGAGAGCGGGTAAACTTACTTTTAATCGATCTCCTTTGATCTTGTTTGTTTGAAAAGCTGTAGTAAACTTTTTAATCACTAAACTAGAGGATCTAAAAACTATCCACACAATTAAGAAGGAATAGTTAGTAATCAAATTACTAGTTTTTATTTTAGAGACTAGTAAAAACAAAAATAAAAGAAAAAGAATGATGGATGATTGTAGGATTCGGCTTTCTCTTTTGATCTTGATCAAAACTGAATTCTTCTTCTTCTCCAAGAGCTTTGAATGAGGTTAGAAGAGAGGAGGAAAGGGCCAGCTGAAATCTCCTTCTGTTTTAACCCTAAAACTTATGTCAGACAACTTATTAAAACCTAATTAGGTTTTTAGGTTACTTAAGTCACATGTATGTACATATCACATGCTTCAAGCATGTAACTTGCATGTACATGACTTAAAATCCCTCCTAAAGCACATGAAAATCATATACCCTTTCCATTTAACTTATAACATATAAATAAGTCATGTGACACTCATATATTGATGAAATCACATCCAAGCCTTGCTATCTTAAAACACATGTATCTTGAGTTTTACCTATCAGATTCATGTGATCTTAGTATCAAATCAAAGCTCTTTTCATTCTATATAAAATAAACATAAAGGATCTAGGTTATCATGTAACCATGAAACATTATGCCATTAGCATCCATTCATCATTACCATTCCTCTAACTTTTAGTTTGTGACCTTTTGGGTTCTTGACATGTTAGCAACATCTAGTAATCTCTAATTAATAATATCTTATATAAAAGAGGAGCAATGTCTAGTCACACATCATGATTACCGAAATGTTAAGAGGTCATTACTTTGACTACAACCCTTTGATATTAGATTCCATGCAATAAACTCCTTTCACCAACCACTATCTCATTTAGGTTTGAGCATGGATTAATGTCAACTCAATACATGATCAATTATGTTAGATCATGTCCTAAATTTGATGTTTCATGTAATCATAATCTTTATTCCCATAATGCCCTTTTAAAACTTATTCATTAATAGGCATTCCATTCTAGTCAGAGATTCTAGAATAAAGAGTATTACATGAATCAATAAGATAAAACCCCTATTATTAATCTGGGGTGGTGAATCCTTTATTGATAAACAAATACCTTCAACTACCTCACGCTATATCCAACCTCTAAGCTATGAATACCTCATAAGGAGGAATAAAATATAGGAGTCAAACTATAGTGATCCATAGTCAAGATAACCTTGTTATCTCAAGTCTTAAGGATACTTGCACTACTGATATGAGTAAGATATATTTCATAAACATAGATCAATTATCCATATGAAATCTCACAGCAAGGCCTTAAATGAACTTGTCTCTAACTATCCATCCACATGTTTACTTTAGACAACTCATGTCATAGTGAATGAGAATCACCCCATAAGGAAGCATAACATGTGATGATCTTAACTACATCAATAATATCCATTCTTATTAAAACATTGATTAGGGATCATGTAGATATTGAACATTTGCATACAATAAGAATCTCATTTCATAAACTCTTTATTAATTCATTTATGCTGCTATAATATCTTGGAATTCATTATTTAGTTAAAATCCTTTCAAGCAAACTTAATAATGAATAATGTCTTTTATTGATAAAATGTTCAATATTAAATTACAATAAAAACATGATGCTCTAAAGCATACACTAATAGTACATGTGTCATATAAAGCATTACATGCATCATACATAATGAAAATGAAGGTATATACATCACATGAAGTAATACATGTATCATATGAAGTTAAAAAATAGATTGCATGTATTGTACAAAGTGGTATGTGTGTAATATGAAATTTTTTCCTAGAAGAGAGAATCAAGGTTTTAGTTAAAAAATGAATAAAGGGCCAAATTTTTAACTATTATATATCATTTAGGCAATCATGAAGCCATGAATGCTACTATGGCATTCAAAAATCAACAAAATCTTAAGCAAAACCCATTAAAATCAATGAAAATCAAGAGAAAAAGGAAAATGTAGAAGGAAACACAAACTCACTAATGCTTAATGATGCTTAATTATTGATTTCCAAATGTGATTATGGTTTAAGTGAGATTAATTTATCACTATTTATCTAATTAAAAGTTTAATTAAGTATGATTAGTTGAGTTTTAATTTTGGCAAAGTTTTACCTTAGAATAAATTCAAAAATCCCTTAAAATTCAATACCCAAAAGATATATATAATACCAAATGCATAAGCGACCATCACATATTAGAAATGTACGAAAAGTTACCATTTTAGAACTTCATGCAATGCATGAAGTAGTATATATTTTGCATGAAGTTGAGAAATCAAGTTCATGCTATGTATAAAGTTGAAAATTCACTTCATGTATCTGCTTACTGAGCCGTAAACTAGATGTATTGTCTATACAAATGAGTCACAAGGCTATGAAACATATATATGCAACTTGGTTTTGGTAACAGGAACCTGTATCAAGCCATATCAATGAAAACCAAAATATACAACACATATGCATAAAAAGGCCAACTTCATATGCCAGCTCTTGAGAGATAAAAACTAGATGCACCAAATGATCAAATGGCTTATGATGTTCTAAAATGCATGTATGTAACTCTGATTCAAAAATGGAGATCTACATTAAGTCATATCAAAGACAATCTAAAAAGGCATGCGTGTAGGTGAAAATTCAAGATCAGGAGTTTACCCCTTAATTAGGATCATTTTAGAATGACATGAATAAAAGTTGGTAGAATGAGACCTAATCACAACATAAATTTTCACCTAAAGACAAGGATAGTATCTCATCAATGCTGCTATTAAGGCTTGTAACTCTATAGTGAAGAAAACATAATCCACAAAGAGTTAAAGGTGATCCATTGGGTATGTACTATTGAGGATACTCATGTCAAGGCTTGCAATCTAATGCTGCTGTTAGAAGCCTGATGCTCGAGTTAGGTGATCAATGTTGATCAAAAAGTGGTGCTCATGCTAAGGCTTGTAACTCAATTTTCTCATAAGCAGCCTAATGCATAGGTTAGATGATCAATGTTAATCAAAAAGTGGTGCTCATGCTAAGGCTCATAACCTAATTCTATCACTAAGAGCTTGATGTGCAGGTTAACCGATTAATGTTGATCGAAAAGTAGCACTCATGTTGAGTCTTGTAACCTAATTTTATGGTTAGGAGCCCAATGCTTGAGTGAGGTGTTCAATGTTGGTCATGATTGTTGTTGGATCGAGTCATTAACAGCATAACCTGGGTGATCAATTATTGGATCAGGGTGAACAACTATCAATTCTTATGCTTGTGGTATTGAAGGTGTATCTAATGCCCCTAAAGATATCATTTAGGATCCATTACCAGAGTATGACACATTCTTATCAATGGCTTGACCAGTAGTTAAAGGTTTGACTAAAATCAATCATCTATAAGATCAATTTCCTATTTATGCCAGACATAGAAAGTAATTTATCAATGAAATTGGAATTGAAATGGCCTAGAGAAAATACCTATTAGAGAAAATTAAATTTTTGATCAATTAAACTAAAATTGATCATCTATAAGATCAATTTTCAATCTATCACTGCAAGTCATGAAAATTAGACTTATTGAGAAAATGAGCTCCAAAATGTTTGAACTTTTCAGGAGAAGCTAGACTTCTATAAAGATAGTTAATGAAGATGTCATCATATAAAATTAACTTTATGTTAAAGAAATGGGCTAAGGTGATAATGGTATGACCCATGAGGTTTGGCCTATATAAAAAGGGGAGAACCCTCCTTCATAACTCATATTCATAAGCCTTCTAAAATCATATTCCTCTAAACCTAACTTCAAAACCTCCTGACCGATTCAACCATGGTCAGAAACAAAATACTACCTACACCTTAGGATTCTACCTTCATCCTGAGTTTCAGGCTTAGTAAGCAAAACACCCATGATGTCTATTTTGGGCTGTTCTTAGCCATTAGATCCTATAATCTTTAACTTTGGATTCGCACTAGTCCTAAGTACCATCAAAAAAAGGTATGGATATTCAAACCAGCTTAGTTTTTGCTCATTTGAACTCATTCATGACAAGAAAACACACTTTTGCCAAGGCTAGGCTTAGATTTAAGGTGTTTTAGTTTTAGTAGAATTAAGAAAATGGAATTTTCAACCATTATTCTCACTTCATGCATTGCATATAAGGTTACATGCATCGCATGTTGCAAAATATCAACTTCATGTATTGCATGAAGTATTACATACATTGTATATAATAGGAAAATTAACTTCATGTATTTCATAAAAGCTTATATATATCATATAAAGTGTGAAAGCTAACTTCATGCATTGCATAAAGCTTGTACATATCATATATAATACTTCATGCATTACATGATATAAGCTTTATTGTAAAAACTTGATAAGTTACTGTAAGGTTTATGATAGATAACATTAGACTCTACTTAGAGTGAAAGTGCAATCTTTTCAAGGGATTACCTCCAGGAATGAGATGGACTCAAACGAGTCATAAAACGAAGTTGTTATTAGATGGTTTCAAATTTGGTTCAATTGACCCATAGTATGAATGATAAGTTAAACCCTTTAGTAGTGGGTTCAGGTGGTGAAGATCTATTTTTTCAGAGTTTCCAAATTTGATTTTACCATTCTAGTTAGGTTAATTATCATAGGTAGGTGAGCAAGCATAAGCATGAAATAAGCACACAGTGTGGTATATCATGGTGATAAGCATAGTAGATATAATATAGTGTATATGGCATGGCATTATGATATCACAATCATGGTGAATGAAATATACCAAAGGCATGACATATGGAATGATAAAATAATAATATGGCATAGGTATGGCATGGTATAATGACATAATGTATGTATGACATGGTATAGTATAGGCATATGTATAGTAGGCATAATGATATGGCATATGTGTGTGACATGGTATATTGACATGACATATGACATGGTAGGGCATCGTGATATAGCATATGACATGCTATGATATAGTATTGTGGTATATGACATGGCATCACATAATAGTATGACATAACATATATGATGGCAAATATAATAATAAAACACATCCACACAAATAAAAATTAATAGTGGTCCATGAAAGGGATCAAGAGAGATAGGGGATACATGAGAGAATAAACTTAAAACATACATCCCAAGAGAAAACTAATAAATAAGAGTTTATTCTATCATAAAACATCTTCAGTGATACAAAAAAAAATGAAATGTGTAGTAACATCTCCTCCACTTAGGAAAATAGTCTCAGGTAGCATGAGCTAAAATACATGATAATGGAAAATACAAATAAAAGATATTAAATAATAAAAGGAATGTTGGGATAACTTTTTATCAATTCAATGTCATATATAGGGGTGGGCATTTGGTCAGTTGGTCAATTTTGTAATAATATTATTAACCATTCAATCGAGTAAATATAGAATTTATGAACCGTTTAATATTGTTAAACCAAACTGATTGACTAAATTTATATTTGGTAGAATCGATTAATAGTCGTTTAACCAATCAAATTTTGAAATAGCCATCTTATGATAATTATAGCTTTAGAATAAGAAAAACATGTAGGTCTTAAGAATCATGACGCTCATTATTGAAGGAAAACTTCTAATTGTGAGCGCCGGTTTTGGCCGGGGCCCAGAGTGAGGCTTGTGAAAGTCACGGACCGGGGACCGCACTTGGAGCAAAAGTGTAGTCTTCCTAAGGGGTTCCCTTAGAGAATGATACGGACTCGAAAGAGTCACAAGGGAGTCGCCACCGGATGGTTCCAGATTGGTCCAACCGACCCATAGCATGAGTGCTAGTTAAACCCTTTAGAGATTGGGTTCGGGTGGTGGAGATCTATTCTATGAGTTTCCAA
>CANYBF010809652.1:0-30162 GCA_948192965.1 Dalechampia spathulata
AGCGGCCTCCTAGACGGGGACCCAGGTCTTGGTGCCCACAAGGAGTCCACCCAGAGGGCGTTACTCCCACACTGCGACTGCCAAGACTCGAACCGTGGCTTCTTGGTACCAACACCACGTCCGAGTACCAACTGGACTACACCCATGCGGGTAATTTTGAGGATCCTGATTTAACCATGTGTTATCTCTCCCTTATTTCAATTAATTATTATGCATACTTCATCCACCACCTCGTTATTCTTTCTTTTAATTTCTCCTTTTCACATAAATTTGTTTTTGATTCAAATTTACAACATGTTAATTTTTATACAAATCACATAATTCTCCATGTCAATATAATATGAATCATTCATTGTCAAAATACTTATAATGAATAATTATAAATAATGAAATAAATGAAAATTAATATTATATGAAAAATATATAGAGGTTGTTTGGATTGAAGTAATTTAAATTTCATAGAATTTATAAATTATATGAAATTTAAATTCATGAATTTTAAAATTAATGGAATTTCAATTTTATTTATTTGATCAAAAATATGAAGTCCATACATTTTAATTGTATTCTTATAATAAAATCAAATAAATCATATTCATTCATGAATAAAAAATAAAAAATTTTGAAAAACTCACCTCCTATGTAAGAATTCAAATTCCATCAAAATGAGAGAATTCATGTGTATAAAGGAATTTAACATTTCATGGATTGTTTTAGTTTTTTAACAATCAAATGATGAAATTTTATAAATTCATATAATATTTGAATTCTTTTATTCTAATTTCATCAAATCAAACAATGAGATTAATACTAAATCAATATCTTGAATAATAATATATTATAAGTGCTTAAATGGTTACATGTTAATATCTTTAGATCTATAGAATTATTTTTTAATTTTAGTTTAAACTTTTAATTTTAATGAATTTTTGATATTATATTAGAGTTTTATAATCAAAAAAATAAAATTTAATTTGTTTAAATGTCATACCCCGACCCGAACGGTGACGACATGATCTCGTAGCATAGCTATTAATTTCCTGTCTCAGGAAATTAATAATTACACTACAAGGGATTTTAAAAACAAACGCTCTTTTATCAACCAATTCAAAACGTGTTGAACCACTTTAAATAAAACCGTAAAAACATTCACCTCAATTACCAAATATGTCATTCACAAGCATAACAACTATATGTCATAAAATCAAACTACTCTTAAACATCATATCAAAGTCAAACCCTTAGACATATTTGTAATATTTATAAAATATCTTACAACACGTTTATTTTACTGCCAAAAGACAATGAAAGGAAATTTGCACAAATATACTGCCATAGGAGTCCATCAAGTAGTCCAGGTTCTCTACCAAAATCCAGCTAAAACTTGAACTAGCTGCTGATGACTCTAGTCCTGGCACTCACCTGCTGCACTTGTGTCTATGTTCATCAAATGATAAACGTTAAGAATAATCTCAGTGGTGCTCATAAAATGATCATAACCAATGCAACTAACAAGTATCATTAACAACAAATCATTCCAACACAAACACAGATACATTCAATACTCACCAACATATCATACCTGCAATCTCATCATACAGCCATCACAATTCCATAACAACTATTATAAGAAATCAAATACACTTTCAACCCATTTATGTATTATAACTCAACCATGAATTCTCATCATATTATGCATATGTCTTTGAGAATGCAATAATGCTTTGCACTCTCCCTCTGATTTTTCTCTGTATCAATCTCTGATACCTTTGCAATCGTAGTGGTACTTCTCGTACTCTTTTAGGAACATCTCATTCCTTTATTATATAAATAAATATCGATACTTCTCGTACCCGTAGGAACATCTCATTCCTTTCATTTATCGATACTTCTCGTACCCTATTTTATTCCATCCTTATTTCTCCCCGTCACCATGATATGTTATGTTTATGTACAATGATCCAATGCACTTATCATGATTCATAAATATACTACATCACACATAATAGATATGAACTCATCAATGTTTCATAACAATTCAAGATACGTTCCTTCCAAAACCAATTACCAAACGTGAAATAATATCCCAACATTCTACACAAACATTTTAAATATAGGAAACTCATTTCAGGACCTTAGATGGGTCATGAAGTGAAAGCACAGACATTTGCATATAGAGACATCACTTCAAGACCTCACATATGATCATGAAACGATAAGCACAAACTCACTAGCACAAACCTACAATGGACTTTCCTTTATCCAAACCCCTTGATGGTACTTGTAATTCTTCTTCCAAACCACCTATAACATTACAAAGTATTCATACTTAATAAAAGAAACAATTCACATAAATATTAACGTCACATTACTTTCTTTCAATCACATGTTAACAAGATAAGGCATCATTTTGTACACTTGCTACCACTTAAAATTCATTTTCCCAGAGTTGTACTCGACCTGAGTATCATCACACTCAGGTTGAATTCATTGCTGTCTATTTTACTATTACCATCAGTTTAATTTTAGAGTTATACTCGACTTGAGTATAACTATACTCGACTTGAGGACACTACTGCATTTATGGTTTTTAATTATTTTTCTTTTCCAGTAGTTTACTCAACTCGAGTGGACTTATACTCGACTTAATTTTATTACTGTCTTTATGGGTCTCATTTTCCCAGCATCCAACTTGACTCGAGTATGTTGCTGCCTATATGGGTCATGTTTCCAGCATCCAACTCGACTTGAGTTGAACCATACTCGACTCAAGTTTGCTGTTGCCTATATGAGTCAGGTTTCCAGCATCCAACTCGACTTGAGTTAGTTGCTGCCACCATTTTGTTTACGCACCCAAACACCTCCAACGTTTCCCTAAGCTTCCTAGCTCATAATCATAACCAAATCATCTTCAAATCACCTCTAAGACTTACTCAAAACATCAATTTAATACAAATTAAAGTTCAATCATCCATCAAAATAGAAATTCATTTAATTATATATAACATCAAATCCAACACTTCAACTTTCTAATTCTTTCATCTTTTAATCCAATTTCTCCATCTATACCCAATCACCATAAATCTTACAAAAAGTCACATCTTTAAGAAGCAAGTAAGAAGACATAATAAAGAAGACATATATAAAGATTATATAATATAAAAACTTACTTATGATCTTACCTTGGATGTTTGTTTCTTTGAAGTTAGAAGAGAGGGAGAAGAAGAAAACGTATGGTTTGGGAGGAAGGGATAAAACCTAACTTACTTCCTCTTTAATAAGATAAGTCTCATCTTTATTTATTTATTTATTTATTTATTATTATTATTATTATTATTATTATTATTATTATTATTATTATTATTATTATTATTATTATTATTATTTATCCTTATCACTTAAGTTAGGAAGGGTCCAATAGTATATGGGTATGTGGCAATCTCTTATTAATTCTTTACACTATTTAATTTTTCCCACTTTCATAACTATTTTGGCATCATGCTTATAAAATATTTCACTTACTACTTTATAACATTAATAAATCATAACAATACATATTTCTTATTTATTAAGACTTTAAACTAACATATAAAATATATATACCAAAGAATCATCCATTTCATAATATATGCATAATTAATACCAAACACACAAATATACCAATAAATCACATTTTTATTTAAATGAATAAAATCATTCATCTTAAAAACCTTCTTTCCATCAGCCCTTCATGCATATTCAATCAAATAAACTTTTATCACCACCTCATACCATAATTTCATTTAATTGCATACTTCATTCATTGTATTTCATGCCCTAATTAAACATTTACTGTAACGTATACATAAAATGTATATATAGAATGATGCTTTGTGTGTGAATGTGACAATAAACTTCATTTATTAAATAAAAATATTTTAATATAAGATAAATGTGATTTCATGCATATTTATACTCCAAATTTGATAGGAATTTAATTGAATAATAAATATTTGTATCATAAATGAATTATATGAATCAAAAACTATGATATAACTTTTCTTTATATTATTAATAAATTAATATAACTTTAACACAACCATATTAAACTAAATTTTTTACAATGTTTATATGGTATAAATTTTAATTACTCTAATCCAATCGTAAATGCACGAGTTATTATAGTAAGGTTGTCGATCCCATGAAGATTTAGGTTAACCACCTTAATTCAATTTTCAATTTATTTAAGTAACAATAAATTTTTAGATTTAAAATAAAAGCAATTATAATGCAATTACATGAAAATAAAACAAATAACTAAAGCAATTTATAAGAATAAATAAACATAGGAATTGATACCCAACAATCATTTGAAACAATTTTTATGTGTTAAGTTCTTTTGATGCCCATAAATATTCAAAAGCATTAACCTACATCTCTTAAGGTCAAACTAACTAAATCCCTTTGAAATATTAATTGAATCTTTCAACCAATTACCTAAATCAAAGAAACTATTAAGCAATCTTAAGGGAGTTGAATAAACATGTAAATCTATTGTACATACATATAAAACTTGAATGCTCAAATCAATTATGCATCAACTCTTGTTGCAAACATAATAAAAAAGATTTCAATTTCTCAATCAAAAGTCACAATAACTTTAAACATCTATAGCAATATAAACTTAAAAACAATAAAAATAATCCCAAACAATATAAACATATAATATTTAATTGTTGCATCAAATGCAATATTAAATCATAATAAAATTCATTAGAAAATCACATTAAAATTTTCCCATTTTTCCAAATAAAAGAAGCTGGGAATTTTCAAAACTATTATTATTATTATTCTAGCGAATAGAAAAATCTTATAAATTCTATGTTGGCATAATTATATGCATTGAAAGTTTTGATGATAAAATCGAATTACATCAAATTAAAAATAAATGGTTCGATTTTATTTTCCTAAAACAAACTAGAATTTTAATAACCCTTAAGGAATTAAAAATTTGGATGGTTTGATTTTTATTGAAATTTTTATTAAAAAATAATCAAAAAAAATTTAAAATTATAAACTAAGCCCAAATAAAAATATAGAGTTTAATTCAGAAATTCAATATAGCTAATTTATTTTTCTGACCCCTAACCATGCATGCCCTGATGAAGTTAATGTAAAGGTGAGGTCAGGCTTAGCCATGCATCCCTGGGGAACCTAGTGCCCGATCATTACCCAAAATATAAGAAAATAAAAAAAAAATAAAAGGCAAAAATTGACCAGACAGAGAGAAAAGAACACAGCAATTTAATAATAGAAAATGACAAAAATGTCCAGAGATAAAGGACCATTATATGTCTGTACAGCTAGGCAAAATTGTCTCTTTCTCCACATCACCTTAAAAATATAATTTAAGTTAATCTTAACCTTTACATTTCGAATCTAATTATCTATTATAATAAGCCATATTATTACTAATATTAATAACAATAATAAAAAAAATTGTGCTCGATTTAATTTTGCATATAAATAAATAAATAAATAAATAAAAAGTTGATAATTATTTGATTTTATATTTCATTTTTCTAAATTATCATTATCATTATTAATATTAAAAATTATAAAATAAAATTTCTCAGTAATGGGCATTAAATACCGTAAGGACGTTAATTTCTGGTCAATAATGTTATTAAAAAAAATTCATAATTATGCAAATTTTGACTAAAATGCTGTCTTTAGTAACATAAAGATAAATATATATTTAGAGAAAATATTAAAGATAGGCTTAGAATTAAATCCCGGAATCAAATGCAACATTAGTTGAAATTGAAGGATATGATATGGTGGGAGAATATAATATTATTCTATTTTTTAAAAATAATCATCCGTATTATATGATAATAAAATCTCGAATTCAAACCTATTTAAACTCGTTAAAAAATATTCATATTATTAATTTATAATGTTATCGATTAATATAATATTATATTATTATATTAACTTATGATATTTTGTGGTATTATTTCGTTTAGATAGAATATTTTTGAAAATAAATAATAATAATAATTGGTAATGTTAATGTTGACCGATCAGCAAAGTAGAGACCCACAAGATATTTGTTTCAGACAATATATAGCAATATGCACCTTCAAACAAAGGCATTGCATGTCATTAATTCAAGCTAACTTCGAACCACCCTTGACCCCATCCTGTCCCCTTTTCTCTCTTCCCTTCCTATTCCCATGCTCCTCACTACACGTATATACAATTGTTATGTTTGTGATGTTGATTAATCCAATAGAATAATCTAATTCACTAAAAAAATTTATAATATTTATAATATATTTAATTTATACGAATACTTACAATAGTTTATAAACATTCATGACTCTTGTTAGATAAGATTAAAATATTTAAATTGAAAAAATTAATAATTTTATATGAAATTTTGAATATTAAATTGTTGAAGAAAAGAGATAAAAGTTATTAGTAAAAAAATAGAAAGAATTTGTCCATTATGTGGGAAGGAGTAAGATGCTAGAATAGGAACATATAATCCAACTACTTCTTGATCTAAATTTGACCCCATTAATTACTAACTTTTTCTAGAAAAGGAAAATATCAAAGCAAGCACTCAAGAAACACTTCATCATTATCTACTAGGGAATCCAAAGATCAATGTTCAATAAAATTCATTCCTGCAAAGTATTTTAGTTTTATCAGATTTCATTCTGCATTATCATGTAGCTAAGGGAGATAAGCATATCCCTTTTTTTTATTTTTTATTTTATTTCATCTATATTAAAAAATATAAAGATATAAAAAAAATATCTTGCCAATTTATTTCGATCTAAAATAAAAAAAGTTCATGAATTTGATCTTATTTTATTGTTGAGAATGAAGATTTTGATTGATAAATTTAACTCATATGGAACTCCTTTGCTTTGGATATAAAATAATATCAAATCGAAATATCTAATAAATATTATCTTTTTAAAAAGGAGATCATCTAGTTGCATCTTTCAGTATGATTATCTTATTATGATTTCATTCTAACCACTACTTATGCTTTTTATATCTCCTTCTTGTAGTTAAAGTAATGGAAATAATTTTAAGATACATTATAAGCTTCTATTGTAAAATAATCATAATGATTAACATTTAAAAGCATATCAAAAAATAAATAATCATAATAATTAATAATTTTAGTACTTAATTTTAAATTTTATCATATAGTATCAAAAATTGAAATCATAAAAACCACATCAATGATGGTAACAATAAAAATCTCAAATAAATTTTAAAAAATCAATTCAAAACGATAAATATGTAAATATCTAAAAAAATTCTCAAAATCAAATATTTATATAAATTTCTGAAAATAATGAAGATAAAAGAGATAAATATGTAGTTTAAGGAGGAAGAGTTCTGTTTGAGATTGATTTGTGTTTTACATTGTTTAGAAAAGGGTGAAAAGATTTTAAAATATATAAGGGGTCAATAATGTATGCAAAATATATCCAATTTGAGTGGAAATTTAGACCATAGTTGGTATGTTTTATATGGCAATTGATGTGAAAAGGGTGTTACAAAATTATTTTATGTGCAATTATTATTTTTTATAATATTGTTGATTTAAGAAATAATTACCAACAGACAATGGAGGGCATAGTTAGTGTGGCCCAAAGGTTGTATATTATTATACTTATTGATATGCCCTTTCTTTAAAGGTGGAAACAATGCAAGTTTCAACTAAAACAATGAAAGGATCAAAAGTGACAATATTCAAATGCAAGCATAGACCATGAAAATGAAAAGATGAAGAAGAGGGAAGATATAAGTGGTGAGAAGGACAAGGAATCATTGATAGGAAAATAGAAAGTGATCCAAATGCTTACCAAATAAAGGACAGTAATGGCCATTAGCATGCATCAGCTTGTTCTACAGGTCCCACTTTTTTTCTTTCTTTCTTTCCTTTTTCACTTTGCATCTTGGTGCTTTTCCCACTTTTCTTAAGATTTTTGTTAAATTATTAAAAGAAAATAACTACCCATTTAATAATATATTAGCGAAAATGATAAAAGTATCCATCGTATTATTAGAGTTTTCGAGCTAAATTAGAAAAATTGATATTTTAAAATAATGATTAATCGTATAAATGATTTATTTTATTCGATAATGATTAGAAACCTTAACGTTTAACCTTCTGAATCTTTAAATTCTACCTTCATATCAACTAGGCATTGGTTCCCGCTCGCATTGTTTAGTTTCCATTGTCCATTCTGCCTCTGCCCTTTTTCATCAATGTGTCCTTTTGCTTTCTTTTTCTTTGTTTTTTATTTTATTTTTTATCATCTTTCCGCCTGGAAAACCATCATACTTGATCTCTTTTGACCATTTTATCTTTATCCCATGTAACGATGAAAGTATATATCAATTTTTCTGTGAAAGAAAAAGTTCTAAATAATAGAGAAAAAGAACCACATGGGGTAGCTCAGCGGTAAGGGCTTGGAATAGATGGTACTAGATTGCGGGTTTGAGTGGTGGGGAGCAACTTGGTTTGTAAGTCCCTTGAGGGAAGGGAGGAGCAACAAGGTTTGTAAACTCTGCTGGATTTTGCACCGGGAGCCAATACTCGCACTTGTTAACTGAGATCAGATCCAGATTTACCCACCTATGGTCCTTGGGGTTGGGTCATAGGTCCAGGATTAGGGGAGCGTAAGCACGACACCTGGATTACCAAATAAAAAAAAAATAGAGAAAAAGGAATCAATCAAATGTATTGAATATATTATAAAATATTAATTAATTTTAAAAGAGTTAATAGAATTCAAATTTTATAAATATAATTTAATGATGAACTATATTCGAATTGGATTGTTATGATAAAGAAAAACAGTTTTAACGAATACTGTTAGAAAACAAATATATCCGTTGGAACTTTGTGCGGTTGTTATTTGCGTGAGTTACAAGCTATTAGTTATAATTTTTAAATGAATTAAGCTATCATCCTATTCAAATATAAATCTGATTTGATTCCTTTTTTTTTTTTTTACATATAAATGAAATCAATTTATATCTAATTTATATTTTATTAATTAATTTAATTAAATATATAAAAATATTCCTCGAATTTAATTAAATATTTATTTTACACGCCTTATATAAGATTTCCGTTTATTATATAATGTGTTTTTATCGTCTCTCATTAAATGAACACAAATTTTCTTTCTCAAACATATCAATAATTCTATTCTATAAATCTAATGTTTGTAATAATTTTTATTATCCTCTCGATTCAAATACCAGAATCTATGTCAGCTTTTTTATTCAAAAATTACAAATAATCAATACATAAATAATAAATTATATAATAAGAATAATTCTTTCTTAAATATTACGAATTTAGCTAATAAGAATTCATGTGATACTCATGTAGGACATTATCTCCATAAGTTAACATCCATCACTTGCCATGTACATAGAATGAATCAGAATACCAGAATAAATCTGGTAATAACAAACTTATATCATACTATCAATCATCTTTTATACGCATAATATAAGCATCGTACATTAATAAAATATTATGAAATTTGATGATTAAAAAGAACATCGTTACTTCTTTTATTAATTATTAAAAGTATTACAATGATTTCTATAGTTGTTGCGTAGGTAAGAGGAACCTGTTTGATAAAATTTTTAATCAATTTAGGAAGATCAAAACTAAAATCCAAAATCCAAGATTGTAAACAAACCATTCCAACATGTTTGACAACAACATGATATCTTATATTTCATGGTATCATGGCATCAATTTTCTCAAATTTTACAACTACTTAAGATGGACATATAAAACATAGATCAGATCGAAATGCATTCGGGTTTTAGGCCCCATCCTTGGCTTTAAATTACTTGCATTAAGCAACTCGATTCAGACCAAAAAAGAAGATGAAAATAACAAGTAACAGCTAGCAATCATCACGAGATGATTGGCTAAATTTGTCATACTCGATGTAAGAACATTGTTTGTCTGTGGTGTTCCTGTCACGTAAACTCTACAAGATATATATATAAATATATACACATATCACTCCAAGGAAGAACCTTCCAGTGTTACATTAAATGCGAAGCAATGTAGGAACAAAGCCATGCAAGAAATTGGAGCATAAAAGTTTAATCCAGTCTTCGTTCCGTCACTCTCATCACGTTTTGCTAGTCTGACTGGTCGTTTTCAGTTTTGTTTGCCGCTGCCGAGTTTCTGTGGTAGTGACAGTCAGAATTTGGAAAAGGAAAACGAAATGGCAGAAGAAGGTTACTGCTGCATGCTATAAATGAGGTAACATTCTCATTTTTGTCAAAATTCAGGAGAGAGCTCAGTGAATACTGAACAAAATCTTGCTATCTGGTACTAGTGATCCTGTAGCCATCCGAAAATCGTTTACCAATGTTCATCAAGTATATGTGTGTGCGGGGAAGACATGGCTTATTTCCATGTTCTTTTCCCAAATGGAGCCTGGAATAATGATCCTGATGGAAGCCTGCAATGATAATGTTTTTGCACTGTGAAGGAACAACAATTCTGGAACCACTGTTTAGAGCATGAATATGTACAAATAAGAAAGTAAGCTCTCTTTTTCTTGGTTAAGCATATGGTCCCCCTCCACAACCCTCAATAATTCAACAACAAAGTTGCTGCTTTTCTGGTTGAACGCTTACGCGTTTTTAGTTTTTCACCATAAGGGTAAAGCTGTTCCCCTAGCACAAGAATGCAAATATTGGATATAAATACAAAAAACTTCCATTATTTTTTGGCTTGAAAGGTGGAAGGAAATTTCCAAATTGGCTTCCAGGTGAAGAAGAAAAACGTATTGCATGTCGCAATAAAGTGAGTGAATTGCGGGAAATGCCGGCAAGTGGGCATTATGGTTTTGGTCTGGCAGATTTGGCATATGCGATAGAATTTGGCAAACTGAAATGGGTGTATAGCATAAGGCCTGATTGCATTATACAGCCCACAAAATCCACCACAGATGTTAGATCACAGCATCCCTTAACCAGCCCATGTAATCTTATTTGTTCATTAAGGTCTTCCACTCGACCTTTACTAGCTTTTATCCAGTAATCACGTTCTTTCTTTCGATGATAATGAATTGAATAATCCAATGTCGCATATGGTTTATGATCATTGTTGCTTATTAAAGACTGGGAAACAGTGAGGCAGGAAAATGCAGTAAATATATAAACTCAAAATTCCATTCCGCATGAATAATGACAGCTAAACAAAGAGATCAGAGTTCTCTTCCTTATACGAAAGGAACAACCATAAGATCAAAACAGCATTTTGTTTTTGTGAAATATAAAATTTATTGGCTGGAACTTCATTTGTTCATTCCAGTAGCATCCTTCACTGCATCAGCTGCTCCTTGTGCCTTTTCCTTTATCTGCTGACCAGCCTACAGAAATAATAATGATTCAATTTCTTTAGTATTTTGTATTTATGATGATAATAAAATATAAGTCAGAATTCTGTGATTTGATTTTGAAACCTCTTGCACTGATTCCTTGGCAGATTGAGCAGCATTGCTTGCTTTGTCCACCAAGTTTGCAGCTTTCTCCTGAAACAAAAAAAAGCCATTTGCATGGTGACAATTTCCAGGAACATATCATCCAGGTATCATCAGAAAGATGAATGGAAACCTGACAGCAAGTAAACTGACCTGGCCTTGGCCCTTGGCCTCACCAGCATGGTAAGCCATCTGCTGAGAGTTGTCTGCCATTTCTCTTTTCTGATTTCTAGAAAAAATTGAAGAAAAAAAAAATAACTTTTTGATCAACTGGAAGCTTTCCAAAGCACTTGAAACACAGAAACTTTGATGATGATGATGCTTGCATTTGATTGGCAGTATTTATAAGGTTTAAGCCCGTCTGATTATTCGACACGTGGATTTCCAGGTGGCGGTAAGCTCGACACTTGGCCTTCTGTGGTATGCTTTTCCATAAATATTTGTCAATCTGTTATTGGGTCGGCCCTCGTGACCAGGGAGGGATCTTCAGAATGTTTCAAACAGAAATCTCAGCCGTTGATCAAGTTGCTTTCCTTTTCTTTTTTTTTGAGCAATTTGGATAAAATAGATAATATGGACTTATCTATCATTAAATTGGGATTATATTTTATCTCCATTGTAAGATAAAAATCAGATTATATGTTAATCTAATAATTTGATTTTTGGATTAATAAACTATAATTGTATTCAATAACTAATATTTTGATTATTTAATTAATAAATTTTAAATTCATAAAATTTAATGTAATTATATATTATTTGTAATAATTAAGATAATGCTTAATCATATAACTAAGAGAAAATTATAAATTTGAAAATGAATAAAAGTTTTACAGGTTATAAAATTGACCTATTTGATCAATTTTAGACAGATAATTATAAAATTAATTTACAGGTTAATTGATCAAGAATTCTAAATTAAAGGAGCAAATTTAAATTTTAAACATGAAGAATAAAATGAATAAACAAATATAAGAAATGTTTGAAATTTTAAAAGAAAAAGAATGATTATTACTTGGAGATTCATATAGTAAAAGCACGTGAATATATATTATCATGATATGACAATACGAAATTAGATTTTATCATCACGAGGATAAATGGTGGATATGGCATCTGTCTGGTTTGAGTAGGATATGACTAAAATGAAGCAGCAAATCACATGAAAAGAGCAGTCACCTCGGTAAGGATTCAGAGTCCCATTAAACTAAGCTCAACTGAACAACTCAATGCAACATCTTGCTTCTGTAGTGACCTTAGAAAAACAAAAGCAGGTTCCAAAGGTGCATCCCTATGAACGTTTTCAATGCTCTGAGCATCAATTGGCCAGTCAAATCCCATTGATAAAGGAAACAAAGGTCACCATGCGTTAGGAATGATACCCACATCTTCTTTCAGTATTTATTTATGAAGTTCCCTCGTACTGTTTTCAAGCACTTGAACTTTAATTGTCAGTACAAAGTGGATATCAAGCTGAGATGAGTAGCATGTGTTGCCACCAAATAATAACATCAAGCTTTCAAGCTGTAATCTGCGTTCCAGACAGATTCCCTTATTAAGGTGTTAATTAATCTGCTCCATGTCTTTCAATATGTTCTTCGACATTAAGCGTCTGTCAACCACATGATTCCAGAAGAAATTTAAAATGCTTTTATCATCAGCATAAGAAGCATTGAAAGAATTGTAAATTCTGAGAGTAATCATCAACCTTTTCTTGTACATTTCATCTAACAAAGCTGAACAATCATTTGCCTTCCCGAGTTTCCAGTATGCATATGCTAGACTAGTGTATATAACACTATCTCCCGCCATGCCCTTCTCTTGCATGAGTCCGAATACCCTATGAGCAAAATCGACCTTTTCTCTTTTACAGAACCTCCTTATTAGTGCTCTATATAACGAGACATCAGCACAAAAGCCTCTGTTTACGACTTCATCTGGGAGTTTGATAACTGCTTCTTCATCGTGTTGATTGCAATAACAATCCACAAGCCATGAATAGGTGCAGTAACTAGGAGAAAATCCTGCATCAAGCATGTTAAACAATAGCTCTTTGGCACCATCCATATCCCTTGCTTTGCAGAATCCATGGATCAAGGCTTTATAAGTGAACGGATCCAGTTTCAAACTAGCCTCTATCATCCTGTTTTTCACTTTCAAAGCTGATTTCATATCTCCTATCTTGCAATAAGCATTAATCAATGTATTACATGTGATATTATCTGGTTCAATCTTCTTTTCACTCATCTCATTCAGGAGCTTGTTTGCTGCTCTCATCCTGCCTCCCTTGCACATCATTCGTAGAATTGAATTATAAGTTATGACTGTTGGATAGATCCCTTTTCCTTCCATTTCTTCTCGCAATCTCAAAGCTTCATCAAGATCATTCAGTCTACAATACCCGTCCATCAAAGTAGTGTAAGTCACAAGATTAGGAATAGCATTATTTATCTCCCTAAAGAGCCTCATAGCTTCTCTCATTCTACCTTCCCTACAAAAGCCATAAATAAGCGAATTGTAAGTAACAATGTCAGGTTTAATTCCTCCCCTCTCCATTCTATCCTGAACAGACAATGCTTCATAATGCATACCCTTTTTACAGTATAATGAAATCAACGTATTGTACGTGAAAAGATCAGGAAAAACACCTCTTGATTCCATTTCACTCAGTAAGTTATCAGCTTTCTCCACATCACCAGATTTACAACAAGCATGAATCAACACATTGTAAATATGAATATTAGCTTCAACCCCAATTCTAGTCATCTTTTTATAAATTATCCATACCATAGCAGTAAGTCTATCCTTAGCTAAACAATTCAACAGAACAGTGCAAGCATGCAAATGAGGCTTAAACCCATGTACCCTCATATGCTCAAAGACCTGAACGGCCTCTTGTTTCATCTTGGACTTGGCATAAACTATCACAAGCCAGCTAAAAACATGGGAATTCACATCTGGGTCATCATGAAGTCTCACCAGAGCAGTGACAACAGATTCATTTGACAAGTAATCCTTATAAGCAATCTTCTCAAGCAAGCTCTGAGCAGTTTTGAAATGTTTAAACTTGGTTAAAATATGAATCATAGTCCATGAAGATTGCAAAGAATGTTTATAATTGGGCAATGATTGTTCGATAAATTTAAACAATCCCCAAGAAAGACAAGGACTCTGGCTGTATGAAGAGAGCTCTAACAGTACCTGGTGAAGGGTGGTTGTGGCGGTGAGTTTAGAACCAATCTTGGGGCTCACAAGATTTTTCCAGCTACCCTTTAGTACAGCTGCACATATGGTTTGAACTAAATGAGTTTCATTGCCCAAATTGATGGAAGTTGCCATCTTTCTTTCTTCGCCTATATTAGTTTTCTTGGATGTTCAATTTCTGTGTGTGTTTTCTTCCATTCAAATTGTGGGTCATAAAATTGGGAATACGAAAAGTTTGGAGGTAGAAAGTGAAAAATATAACTAATTAGGGGAGGAAAAAGATAAACTTGGACCGGGTTTGTCAAGTAAACCAAACCGGGTTCAGTATACAATAACAGAGAGGGCAGGTTTAAGAACAAAAGAAATTGCGAAACAATCAAAAACTAGGTGTGGCTCTTTGTTCGGAGCAAGTGTTGCAGTGACGAGAAAGTAGAAAGTCTGTGAGCTATGTTGAAAGAAGAACTGAAGGGGAAAAAGAACATCAAGAAGGCTCTAAAGGGTAATTTTGAGCGATCCCAAAATGGCATCTTTTCATTAAATTTTCAATCTTTCAATCCTGCTTGAGCTTATTTTTTGTTTGGTTGTGGTTTGTTATCGAGTTCTTTTTCGTTTGTATTGGATTTGAAAGGGTTTTTAGGTTTTGGTTCTAATAAAGTAGGGGGGGGGGTTACTGTATGTTCAGTTCATTCAGGAGGATTTTTGGCCTTCTGTTTGATGTGTTGAGGCAAATGTAAGAAGCTTTTGAGTTGCAAAACCTATGGTTGGGTTTTGTATTAAATGTTTCTGATGACAGAATCAGCTTTCGATATTTCTGTTGTGGATTTGTTTAGCCGGAAGAACACACCTTAGCTGTATGAAAGCATGTGTTTTCTTCAACATCAGTGGTTTATAACTTTATACTTGATCAACCAAGTTTCGGTCCCTGGCCAATTAGGTTTTGCTATATAGATTCTCTGTTTCCACTAATCTTTCAGATATGATTATTTTGATAAAATAAGCTCAGCAATTTTTGACCTCAGATACTTTAAGAATGGTGAGGATATTAATAATTCAAGTAGGTTTACTAGCTGAAGATACAGGAAGAAAACGTAACAGTGGCAAGAATTCCATTGCAACATCTTGTCTGAAGCAAAGTAACTGTACCAAATTGAGTAGTTACAACAAATATACCTTTATGAATGATATCATATTCCTTTTCGCTCAGTCTTACATTATCCCTTTTCTTATTGAATGAAAGTCAGTTGAAAGTTCTTCCAATTCTAATTGGTTTGGTTCAGAACAAGTGAGCCTGTCTTGACATTTTTGAAAGCATTTTGTTTTGTTGAACATGTTTTTAGTATTTGGCAGTACCTTTTAACTTATGAGTCATGCATGTGCTTTTCTAGAGGCACGATGATGTGTTTTAAACTTGTGTATAAAATTTATTACTGGGTATTACCATTAGTGCTCAAGCCTTTTTCCCTTTTCAGATGTACAGAAAGGTGAAGAAAGGAATGTAAAGGTCAAGCAGATTGGAAAGAAGAAAAGGAAGAGGGAGGGGGAAATTGATGTTGATACTAGCAAGGCTGCGCAGATCAGTAAATGCAAAAGCAGTTAGTGTAAAGAAATTCATTTTGCTCTAAAATGATATTTGATGGTTGTTTCTTATTTATTTGTTTTCAATGTTTCAGCAAAAAAGATGACTGAAGCAGAAGGAGAAATTAAAAAGATGAAACCGAAAAAGAGTAAAAGAAAGAATGAAGAGAAAAAGATTGATCTGATTGGCAAATCTGACTTACTTTTGACTAAGGATGAAGATGGTTTGAATGAACAATATGGTAGGTTGATGAATATTTGATCATCTTGTCTCGTTTGTTGGTCTTTGGATTTTGACAACGTTGTGGTCTTTTTTCTTTTCCTTTTATTATCTTTAGCAGAACAGATGATTGAAACCGAAAGAGAAAGCAAAAAGAACAGACCAAAGAAGAAGAAAAGAAAAAATGAAGAGAAAAACACTGACATGGCAGGCAAATCTGATTTGCTTTGGACTGATCATGAACATGGCACTAATGAACGAGGTAGCTTGATGAATTATTGACAATCTCGTTTCAGTTAATGGTTTTTGGTCATTGTCTTTCAATGACGTTGTTTTATCTCATTTCCTTTTGTTGATCCAGAAGAACAGATGAGTATAGCAGAAGGAGAAAATATTAAGAACAAATCAAAGAAGAAAAAAAGGAAAAATGGGAAGAAAAAAATTTCCCGGATTAGCAAATCTGGCATGCTTCAGACTGAGGATGAAGATGGCTTAGATGAACAACATGGTGGGTTTAAAAGTAAGTTTGGTGCATTGTAGGGCCTTTAATATTCTACCATCTCAGTTCTGTATTTCTTTAGTTTACAGATTAGACTAATTCAGTAAATTTTCTCCTGTTTAGATGATGGTACAGTCGATGAAAGCCTAAATAAAGCTGAAGGAGATGATTTCAAAGAGCAAAGTGAAGCTCTTACTAAAACTGACACCAAAAATCGTAATCCATCATTGCAACAGAATTTCCTTATCTGACTAATTTCATGATTACTTCTTAAACATTTCCTGAAAAATCTCGCTTTCTCATTTTTCAGGTAGATCCAAGAAACCTAAGAAGAAGAAAAAGGAGCATGACACATCAAAGGAGGGTGAGAACATACTGGAGAAAAGAGCAGAGGCTGTTATGGACGATGTTTATCATATTTCTTCGGGAGAAGAGGACTGCTCAAAAGGAATGCAAAGTATGAACTGCAAATTTGGTGAACTCTTTTGTTGTCTTGACAAGTCTCTCTAAAACTAATTATGACAGCTCATTGTCACATACAGAAGCTACCCCATAAAATGTGCTCCTATAGTCCAATAATTTATCTTTTAGCTAAAAGGCAGGCCTTCCAATTTTCATACTGATAAATTGGATATCTTCGTTGTTGTAGACCTATATTATGACCTCAACGAGTAACATGGCTTTGCATAATATTCTATAACTCTATCCTTCTTTCCGAATAAACAGCAGGAAGCAGGCCTGGGTGGATACTGAAATTTGCTCCACTGGTTTATTTAATTGTTTGATCGAAGTCCATATGCTAAAATATCCTCTATGTCTTTTTTTCTTCTGTAATATTCTTTCTGCTTACATTATAGAATAATAAATTCGTTATAATATTCTCACTCAAAGCCTGTATGACAGAATGGCTGACAGCATACCGTCAAAGTAGACCAGGTTTGAAGGTGTTGCAGCAAAGGATAGATGAGTTTTTAATTGCTCACGAGCAGAAACTTGAACAGGTATATTCCTTCTCTCTAATGCATTCTTAAACTAATTCATGGCATTTATGTTTGACTGATATCCTTTCAACTGTAGTTTAGAGGTATCATGCATAAACATGTATTCCATGGCTCAAAAATTTGCCTACACAAACAGAGGGCTGTATGAAGACACTTTCGATGAGAGTTATGATCCATTTCTTAACTAAATTTACAACCTGAAGGTCATGAATGTCAGCATTTATGGATGTCCTATGACATGATGATCTTGCCGAGAAAGTCATTAGCAAGTTTCTGCTGTGATATTATTTGATCAGTGTCATACAGATATAACTCTGGTTATGATTCCTATGGCGTCTTTCTTCCTTCTTGATGGCAAGCATGCATCTGTTTTCTCATTTTCCTTGTTATGGCATGGTGCAGGAGAGAAAAGAAAGAGAGGCCCGGAGTGCTGAGGAAGGATGGACGGTGGTTGTACATCATAAAGGAAGAAAGAAAACAACTGATTCAGAAAGTGGAATTGCTGTCGGTTCTGTTGCCCCAGCTGTTGCAGAGAACCAGCTGGCCAAGAAGAAGAACAAAGAAGTCGGGCTGAACTTTTACAGGTTTCAGAAAAGAGAAGCTCAGAGGAATGGTAATGATGGAATTTGCATGTTTACACAAATCATTATTTCCATAGCTGAAAATATCAAACTGCATTTCACTAGAAATCAAAATGTCGCAGATTTACTGATATGTCTAAATAATAACAAAGTTTTACATCCTTTGCCATCTAAAGCAGATGGTATTACCCTTATGGTTGATTTGCGGATGATGTGACATTAGTTTTAATTCACATGCAGAAATTTTGGCACTCCAAAGCAAATTTGAGCAGGACCGGAGGCGGATTCAGCAATTAAGAGCTGCTAGAAAGTTTAAACCATACTAAGCTTCTTTGTTATCATCCGAAGATTTTGCAGCACTGGGAAACAATAGGGCTAAATTCATAGGAATTGTTGTTTCGTCTACATACTTTGTCATGCCACATATTTGTTGGGGGGGAAAATCAGAAATTGCACTCTTTACGTAGTCTAAAATACTAGCAAGAACGTAGAATTTCTGAATATTACTGTCCTGATATGTGGTTTTCCAGCTTTTGTCAATCCTAAGCCAACCATATTTTTCTGCCCGGCAGTGTTTCGACATCTACAGATTCACTTTTCATAGATTCAACTCCAGATTTTTTGGTTACAAAGACCATGTTAAATAACTCTATGATGATATATATTCAGTGTTTTGTCTTTCCTTGTGGTTCTGCGTTAAAGAGGAGAACTTCGACTATAACATCAGTTGAAGTTTCTTTATCATTTTTTTTTTTTTAAATTTGTGTGGGTGTAATATTTACTTAATGGAAGTTGAAAATGGCCGTCTTCTTCTACCAGAATTCATGGCTGTCTTTTTCTTCGGATTATATGTAATTGTTGTCGTATGGTTTCACTTTCAATAACTTGGTGTGGTCTTCATTAATTTGCTTGTGGTTTATTTTCATTCCACTGCTTTATAATGGTGGAGGAGAGTAGACTTGAATGAATCAGATTCTTAAATCCACAATCCATTATCAAGAAAACTGTGCACATGATTTATATTCCACACCAATCACTGTCAGCTTATTGGATGTTATTGTGCATCATCAGATCATATATATAATGGTCGTGGAAAAAGATGGCATTATCATGATACACAAAATGGATCACCCACATGTCTATGAAGGGACATGGTTAATCTAAACAATCTTTGTTTCCTTAACCATTCATTGTCTGAACATCAGTTTACTGATTCATCTGAATTCAAGCAGCTGCAAGTTCATTGTGAAGGACAAAACATAACTATGTCATAATTCAAACTCAAGACTTTCATTATATGTCTTTGATTGAATTCATCTAATTTAAGAATACCCATTTTATTTTTACTGAATGGATAAGTCTTACACCATGTAGCGTTCTTATCAGGTTACAGGTGGGTACATAAGAGCCGGTGAATAGATTTGAAGAATCAGTCTTTAAAACAACAGTGACATATATCTGTCCCCTTGCAGCACATGCATTTGGCAAAATGCCAAACCACAGCATCCAAGTTGGACAAGCAAGACAGCATGCAATTTTAGAAAATGAAAAAAAAAGACGCTTTAGCTGTATCCCCACCTCAACTCAACTGCTGCAATGAGTTAATTCACTTCTCTTATTTAGCTAAAGACACTTGTCAATTTTGCTTCGTTTCGGTAGATGTTTCGCCTACTCTAATATTTTGTCTGTCCCCTCCTGGGCATGGGGAGGCTCTACAAGTTGTTGCTGTTTCCCACTTCAACTTGCCTGCCTGTCTGCTATTTAATAAGAGCAGTAGGTAAGAAAACCAACTAATTCAAATAACAAGATGGCAGAGGTTTCTATCATATGGCCATGATTATGTTCATTTGGAGGGTAGGAAATCTATATCTATATATACCATACCCTAGAAAAATGCAGCATCCCCCACCACTTATTCAGAGGTCAAATTACCACTCAACTCCTCACAACTTCCAAGTCATCCATATTGTCTCAATTTCTAAAATATTTCATTCGTCAAAAATTAAAATTTTCTCTATAGAGTTGTTTTCTGACGTCTTTTTCACTTGAAAGGGCAAGGAAGGAGTACAACAAACAAAGATTGGAGAAGTTCGTCGCTTCCATGCTACCACAAGCATTCATTCTGTCAGCATACTTGCAATATACGGCAGTAATACGACCCCAGTCAACATAAATATTAAACATCATGAAATCTCGATATAACAAAAAATTGTCAAACGGAAAATTTACACTGGCGGCTGGTAACCCACAGCCGATAAACACAACACCGAATGCAACTCCGACGACAGAGGAAATAAAAATCTATAGCTAATGCGACAGTCATGAGCATGCATGACTCTTTATTCAGTTAAACAGAAGAAATACAAATAGCATACGGAAATAAAACTATGCTTTTTCAGCTTCCTCGTCCTTCTCATCCTCGCTCCAACAGCATTTCAGGATTGACCTTGGGGATGCACAGCCTTTGTTTCTCTGGAAACTGTAGTAGATGATAGATCCACACTTCCCTAGCGATTCATAGTTTCTCACTCCATAAGAGTACCCCTTCACGTCTGGAGAAAACTTGAGTTCATCCTGCACTATATTAGAATGCAAGGCAATGGAGAACTCTGTTGGCTCGAAGCAAGCTAAAACCCTTTCGAGCAGATGACTCAGATTCATCTCTTCAAAATTGTAACCCATAGACTCGAAACTTGCATAACTAAAACCATCTTCTGGTGTTATATGAATTGTAGAAATTGCATCTCCTTCTATGGCATTCATGGAGTACCCGCATGGATCAAATTCGAAATCACAAATCTCAGATTGTGGAAGGATCTTCCTTATACCAGAAGCTTCAGTCATCAGTGCCGCTGAAGTGGCGTTTGTTTTGTAGAAAACGGATGCTCGTTCTCTGTCCAAACCAGTCATGCACATTTCCAGAGTGTAAACAGGACCAGCATGGCCGTACAGGTCAGCAGAAGCAGAATAAACATGCCATCTTTGAGTTTTGTCATGACTACCCATGAAGTATGCCATACTGCCCAAACCAAGTTTGCCAAAATGGCTATCAAGGACAGCTACTTCCTCAGAGAAGCTACGGTGTGGGAACGTCTGAGCCCCTGGGAATATAAAGCTCCCACGAGTGTATCTCACAGAGCAGACGGTAAGCGAGAGGCTCTCAGCCAACCTTAGAATTGCTGGGATTGAAAGAAGCAACTTCGTAGTCCCACAAGTTTTGATGATAACTTTGTATGGGTACACAAAGAGACTAGATTCTGAAAGAACATAAGAATCAACATGATCATTCGAAAGTGAATCGACAATTGTGCATTCAGCTGGTTTGAGAATCTCATCGAGTTGAGATCTGGACAGAGAACGGAGGCCCATCCCACCAGGATCAGCAAAGAATCCAGGCTCAGAAAAGGACACTTCAAGCCTCTTTTCAAAGCCTTCAAACCCAATAGCAGAGACAGGCAAGGCCATCTTGCCTCAAAAGGAACTGCCCAAAGCTGTGAAGCAGAGTAGGAAGGAACGACGGAAGGAGAAAAGAATGCAGACTAAAACTATCAAATTATAAAGAGCTAAGAGTTGTCACGAGAACACTTGAGGGATCTCAGGATGGCTTTCGAGCACACTGCAGAAACAAGACATGGCATGAAATCAGAAAAACCATCAGGCAAAAACATGACAAAATGTGGATGAAGGTAAAACGCCTTAAAAGTCACACTCACGTTGGAGTATGCAGCAGATCTGAATTTCTTGATTCCACCGTGAGGTCGTACGTCTTCGATGCTGTAACCTAGAGGAGCTTCGTAGAATAAGGATTTATTAATACTACTACTACTGGACTTCTTCTTGCCACCTTTAGACTCCATTAGATCATTCAGTCTTGTTCCTGCCAGAGAATACCTGGTTCAGCAATCAGCATAAGATAAAAGATTGCAAATAGCAAAAATCAGGAAAACTAGACTTGGACCATGAAAGTTGCAAACCAATAACAGTTCTTTAAAAGGCGAAATAACATGGCTTCACATAATTACACTTCAGGACATTGATTCTCGAGCTATAAAACAGAACAAAAGACGAGAGAAATAACAAGATAAAATCTTTCACAGAGCCAACCAAGTTAACTAATCTAGGACCATGGATGTTATAAAATGATTACGGAATATCGAAGCAATTCCAAAGCAAACTTTTGAGCAAAAATATCACAATTTGATAAAGCTAACAACCCCAGCCATTATTCTCTAACCTCGCAATACAAAATAACGCGTATAGATAATAAAAAACGAAAAACAATGGATTAATCATTAATTACCTGTATACATAAAACAATGCATAGAAACGTTTAAAGAATTTTTTTTTCTAAAAAATAAACCGCTAATCGTTATAGATAATAGGAGAAACAAAAAATTTTCCTCTCGGTTTCTACCTTTCTTTCTTATTGATGAAGAAAGAGACAACTCCCAAGTATAAAAATGAAAAATAACATATCAAACATTTGTTCGAATTTAAATGTTTCGAAAGAATCCAACAATCATACATATAAATTGGCCAAGTTAAAAAAAGAAACATCATGCAACCAGAGAAATCGATAATCAAATACAATAATTCTCACCAAAAAAAGATCTCTGAATGTGAAACGGTAGCTCCTTGCTTTCGTGAATCTAAATTCAAAACCCTAACATTCGCACACAATAACACAAAATCAAAAACCTAAAATCAACCAAAAAAAACAAAGTTGGCAAGCAGAAGAATAAGAATAAGAATAAGAATAAAGATAAAAAACACATACAATTTAACAGGATTGAGAGGGAGAGAGATGAGTCGATCGAAAGCTTTGAAACCGTAAATTAGAACGAGGAAAATCAAAATCAAACACTTGAGATTGTTGGAGAGGAAATAGAGATTAGCTTTTTTAAAACAAGCGTTAGCGTAGCTATTTTTGAGGAGACGAAGCTCTTTTCATGAGGAGAACCAAATTTATAGGAGCGCAAGATGCGTGTTGAAGAGGTTAGCTAATGGCCCTTCCATTATTTGATATTTACAGTTTCACCCCTGATAGTGTATTCAAAAAGTCATTATTCCAAGTGTAGGTTTGACGAGAACGGGATCATCACGTAACCTGACACGATTGTCTGAGCTGTGTTTAATAGTGGTTATGGATCGATTCTTTTTCAACCCTAATTGATGTCGTGAGAATTTTATTTGATTTGAAGTCAAATTTAAATTAATTGATTATGGAAACTTTTCTTTGACAATTCAGTGTACTGGAAAACAAAATCAAAGAAATTTCAAGATCAGTATAAGCTTTGATTCACGTGCAGCACGTGGCTGGAATATAATATATATTGTCAACAATGAACAGTAAATACATTGCATGGTAGATTGTAGATTTTGACAAGACGGCTTCGTGGAAAGCAGCCTGCTGGCACAAGTGATATGGTAAGAATCAGAATGATATGTTTACAGGGAAGGCGGGAGGCATGGAATAAGGTGTCAGCTTTTCCAAGGAGGAAAAGGGAGAGAAACCTTTATTGCAAGTGTTTCTGATTCTCATTCATTTCTGGTGGCTGTGTTAGCTTTCCGTGCTTTTTGTCATACTCTTGTTTCAGTTCTTCCAAACGCTTCGATACCTGTAATATTAATTTGTTATCGAATCAGCTCATAACATTAAATAAATGGAATATTATTTAGATTTTTCATTTGTTGAACAAAGAATTTCTCAGGCTTCATTCACAATAACAGGATTGATTGCATGTCATGAGAAGAACATAAGCAAGGAAAAAGGGAGCAGGAGAACCTTGAAGGAATAAGCCATTGGTAGCAGCGTATCCGGATCCATTGCTTCCTCAGGAAAGTTACGCAAAGCATGTATGAGTTTCTCGAAGGGTAATTTCACCTGATAATGAAGTGAATAACTGTGATTTATAATTTAATCCAGGAGCAAAGAAGATGAAACAGATAGCACTGACCAGGTCATCATGGCGATGTTTTAGAAGAGCCAAACCCACTTTGAAAACAATTTTAACACCCTGGAATATAAGACATGGAAAGTACGTGTTAGCTTCCGGATCAAATCCCAAAGAACAAAAGATCAAATAAAGTTAAGAATTACCAACCTCAAACAGAAAGACGTCCCAGATTCGAAGAGCCAGATGGAAAGGAAAAGAGTAGGAGAATACAGTAATAAACCATTGGCTTGCGTACATGCTAGGATTTATCATTTCCTGGGTGAAATGCTCTCCAAGCTTTGGCATATGCTCCTTTACCAAGAGGTCAAACAGGAATAAGTATTGTTGTACGAGAGGCAGCCCCACCTACAGCACAGGTACCAGATACCAGTTTTCAGAACTCTAATCTATGTACATGGTTACAATAGTGTGGCCGCATGCTCTTGGACTCTTGCGTGGATGATAAAACAGGCAGGAGGCAAGGTAACATGTCATAAACCTTTCACCAAGAAAAGGGAAGCTTTGATATGACAATGATGATAGACATACCAACACTAGGATCAAGTTAAAAGTGGCTTGTTCAAGGCAGCTGACGGATTCTTATGCTTCCTTCTGACATTCTCACAGAAATTCCTAACTTATTGGTGACAATTTACTGTTTTTCTGATCAAGATTCTTCTCAATATCCCGTATGAAGTCGGCCTTCCAATATTCTCAAAAGGAAACCCAACCTGAATTGACAAAGCCCGTCGAATCATACAACTTAAGTCCTCTGTATCATCTTGCTTCATCCATCGCTTTATTTTGCCCATCGATATTAGGAACTCATGACTTCGATCATCATGTTGGCCAAACAGTGATTTCTGTTTACCATGTCTATAATTTGGAAGCATATACATCATAGCTGACAATCTAAACTGACCAGAATGCAGACCCAGACAAAAACTGTCTAGAAAAAGGTTCCTCCAAAAATTAATTACCTGATATAATCCTTCCATTGGAGCATGTACTGCTCCTTTCAGTAATGCAACCAGCAACCAGAATGCATCCTCTTCGCTCATATAAAGAAGCAATAAACCAGCTAAAAAACCCATTCCCTACATTTTTGACAATATCACTGTCATTCATCATTAACATTTCAATCAAAGAAAGGAGCAGTGAGACAGAAGAAAAGCGAGACCTGAACATATCCAACATCTCTGTCATATACAGAATATGCTTTCAAAACATTGTACAAGGACCTTTGACCAGGTCCATGTCTCTGTTGGAAGAAAACATGTGAAGGGAAGGTGCGAGAAATATCTCGAATTATATCTAGCTCTGATGCTGATGTCTCGTATATGACTAATTGCTGCAACAGAGGGAAAAACATATCATGGAAATCAACAGATTGTGGTCAACAGAACATCATCAAGCAATAAAGAACGTTCTCTAAACCAAGTTAGCATGTACTGACATAGTTTCCAGTTTTCCCTTTCTCAAGGCATTTTAGACTTGATAAGATCCACCATTACAAAATAAAGTTAAGGCACTTAATAACAATTCAAAAACCATGTTGGCAATTTGGCATTGCAGACAAAAAATGTACAAGTTGATGAACTTTTCTTGTTGGAATAGCAAATGTGGGAAATGCAGTTGCATCTAAAAAAACCTGTATAATTCCAACCATTCAAGCAACTTAATTACCGCCTATCCCAAATCATAATCTTAATGACATCTTTTGCATGTCCCTGCAGAATATATGCAAGAGCATCCACGTGACAAGGAAATTATTTTCACAAACATTGTCTGCGTAGTTTACTAGTATAATAGAAGAAAATTTTACGTTAAGCACAGTGGAAGGAACTCCCAACTAGTTTGCCTGCTTATAACTTTCAAGACATGATATCAGGTGGCAGAAAATAATGAGATGCGGAAAAACAATATTCACAAATCTAAGTTCTTTGTTGCTCTTAAGCACTTATCCAAATCAGCCGCTTCATTATGATTCTCTGAAAGACACAAGATAACTCCTAGAATTGAAGTAGGAATGTTTTAAATACAAAGAATGAACTGAACTATGAATGCCATAAATCTGTAATCGTTAAACATGGAATTTGACTAAAAAATGTCATCTACCTTGACATATGCGTTGCAATAAAAGTCAAAATAGGGAAAACGAGGAGGGTTTCAATGAATAACCAAAAACTAAAACATAATCACAACTAAAGTTCAAAGATGGTTCAGGGAATGCCTGTTGCAAATTAGAAACAGCAGTTCATCAGTTAAATGACAAGAACTATCAAGGTTATTGATCAATTTAATGAGTCAAATGAGCTACGAATACCTCATAAACCCCAGGATTCATCAATAAGAGATCTCTGCTTCCAGAGATCAACTGCCAAACGAGACCCCTCAAACAATCTGGAATACCTTTCCTTATACGCCTCTTAACAACATGTGGTTTTCTCCTAACATAATGCTTCCAATCACTACCTCCAACTCCAATCATCTTCCTCCATTTTCTCACCTTTCTTTCTTCCCTGCCCATGTCACATTATCAGATTCACATTAGCATAGGAGAAAAATATCCACATGAAATCTTCACATCCGTTACTACTTAAACAATCAAAACAACTCCCAGAGAAAAGCAGGAAAAGAAGAAGGCCAAACCTCTGGAATTCATATGCTGACTTGCTCTTGTTTAACCCTTCAGAAGAATTATTAAGCTCTTGCTTTACAAAACCAAATCTGTCCAATGGTTTCGGTGAAGGAATCGGTCCCGGTTCATAATCATCTATACTTCTCTTTTCCATCTTACCAAATCAACGAAGCTGGAGTACGCTGAAAGGCGAAGGATGTAGATCCTATTTCCATGATATGGTCATCCACCAGCCAATATCAAATCACATAAATAGATAACACCACAAAGAGCTGAAAGGAGAAGAAAACCACAATATACTTAGCACAGTGATGAAAAATGCAATCCAAGCATCGAAGTCACGGGCCAGCAAGTTGACAACCAATCAGGCACAAACAAACAACCATAAGTTGTCTATGTATGTTATCCATAGAACATCAAATGTAGCAGAATACATGTTTGATCATATTGATAACCCAACAAGCAAAATTGAGCATAATACAGCTATTACAAGGAAACGTAGTCCATAATAACCTGCATTGCTTAATTTAGATCATGAATATGGACATGGGTCATGGGACATGGAGTTAGGTTAAATCCAGGAATGCTAAACGAAAAAGAAATGGATAAATTATCAAAACTCAGGCCACGAATAGACGACATAACAACAAATAAAGCGACCATATACACTACGCAGCAACCAAAAAACTTTGTTTTAATCTTACATTTAAAACCTTCTGAAAAAATCAAGATCAGGCACCAAAACAACACCCAATCCCGATAAGACAAACCATGTCAAAATCCCAAAAATCTTTGCGACAGAGATAAAGCAAAGAAGCTGGCAAAGAAACATCAAAGAACGAAACTTTTTGTAGAGATATCGAATTGGCAACCCATAAAAATGAAACGTTTACTTAGTAAACATGAGTGAAAATAAGAAACACAAGAACCATTAGCAATTAATGGCTAAAAGTGACGATAAACAAAGAAAACAAACCTGGGTTTCGAGAATTTCGAGTTTTTGATATAAATTATTCAAGAACAGTATAAATTTTCTAATAATCTTTAGTGACGAAATTCCCTGTAAAGATGATATAGAAATATCTGAATGATTTTAAGAGCAAAGTGGATTAAGAAATTTCGCATATAGTCTGTAAAGACTGGTAGTTTTATATTGGATTTAACGCGTGATGGGCGAAAGCAAGAAACTGCTTCAACAGATGAAATGAGAGGACGTAAAGTTCCATTCTACTCCCTGAACCTTTCAGGATTTTATTATTACACCCTCAATTGCTTTTTGTGTTCTAATCAGTCCTTCATCCTTTGATTTTATTATTTACAATAACTTATCCGAAGTTAAATTTGGGGTAGTCATGGTTCTGGAGTTGCAGATTTATGTTTTGATTTCCACTTTAAAAATTTAAATTTATAATCAAATTATTAAAAAAATTCCATAATAATTTTATTTTTTACAAAAAATTAAATAAATCAAATTGTTGGTTTTAATTTCAATTAGTTTCAATTTCATATATCCATGAATTACAGTAAAATTTAACTCAAGAAAAATTTGAAAATTTATTAAAAATAAAAAAATTATACAAATATAATGTTTCTAAAAATTTATAAAAAATATCCATTTTTTGAAATTTTTTATAGATTTATTATATTTTATAAGAATATTTATTTCAAATTTATTATAAATTTATTGTAAAAAATTATTATTATTATTATTATAAAATTTTTAAAAATCATGAAGATTATAACAAAACATGAAATATAATCCATTATTTTATAACTATCTCTTATTTTAATATGTAATTTTGATTTCATTTAATTTCATTTATTAAAAAGATGTTAATATTATTTTTTCTTTTTTTATTGAAACTATTGCTTGAAAATAATATTTAAAAAAAGTAAATATTTGTTTTTCAGAAAGTAATTTAAAAAATTTAAAAATTAAATTCTGAAATTATTTTGTTTTATCTGAAATACACCCATAATACAACTAATTTTATTACTGTCAATTATAAATTTATCTAAGATGAGTGAGATATTAAATGATAAAATAAATGATAGGGGAAGAAATAGAATACAATAAATTAATAAGGATCTTTACGTAAAAAGTTATAAAATTAAGGATCATAGGGTGTATTTTTTCTACTCGGCAAATAATTTATAAAACGGCAAGTCGTTCCGATGCCTTAGCTTTTAAACTTCTTCTGATCTGATCTACATATTTTCATTGGCTTTAAAATGTGATGCAATTAAACTTTATGATAATTTTAAATTAAAATAAAAAAACAAAAATTACTAAAATTAGGGAATGGAAATTAAACCATATATGATAGTTTTAAAATAAAATTCAGTTAATGTGAGATTGGGGGCAATTTCCCAATTTGGGTTAAATTTTTTTAAAAATTCTGTGTTTGGTGTGAAAACTAAAAAAATTCCGGATTTGGGTTGTTTTCTGAGTTGGCCGCCTGTTTTACCAGCGGCCAACTGATGTGGCCCCACCTGGAAGGAAGGGGTTTGACAGATGGACTTGGCCGCTGGTCAAACCAGCGGCCAACTTTGTTCTCTGCAAGCGTGTCAGGATTCCTGACTTGGCCGCTGGTTTCATCAGCGGCCAAGTATTGAATTTCTACCCCTCTACCCTTTTCTTCCACCTGCTCCCTCGTCCCTCTCCCCTCTCTGTCCCTCCCCTCCCCTCCCTCTCCCTCCCGTCCCTCCCCTCCCTCTCCCTCTCCCTCCCGGCCCTCCCTTCCCTCTCCCGCCGTCTCCCTCCCCTCCCCGTCGTAGCTCCCCGCCGTAGTCGTTGCAGCGTGGTCGTCGGCAACCGGTCGTGGTGGTCGGCAAAAAGCACCGGTCAGGTGTTAATCGGAAGGTAAGAATTTATTTAATATTTATTAATAAAAATTATTTATATTAAATAATTATTTATAATATTATTTATATTAATTATTTATTTATAATATTATTTATA